>CBVK0102434241.1:0-12930 GCA_900067695.1 Picea abies | reverse complement strand
ACAGGTGTAAAATTATCTAAGACACCCTCAACAACTTGAATCACTCAAATCAGAGGTGTTTTAAGACCTCAACGTGCAATTTTTTGATGTCCAATGTGAATTTCCCACAAGGATATAACAAACTTGAATTAGGGTTTTATGCAACAATAAAAACCCTAATCCTAATCTTCTATATCATCATATATCGAGAACATTGTCATATATATCTAGCTCAACCTCTTCAACTTCTTAATATAACGCATATATTTTCTCACTATCTCTAATGCATCATAAGCATGGATTTTAGTGTTCAACCTGAATTTGATTTTTTTTTTTTACTTTATTATATAGGCGTCAGACCTCCAACACTTGATTTTTTTTTTTTACTTTATTATATAGGCGTCAGACCTCCAACACACAGTTTCATCATCGAATAAATGATGGTATTTCGACAAAATATCTCCTCCCGTCTTTCTCAAACCTGACATACTTAGAGATCTCAAGCAACGACAGTTTCCCAGCCTAACATCATTGATCTGATGTACATTTCCCACCCTAGGGTCCCTGACCCGATGTACATTGCCCGCTCTAGGGTCGCTGAATTGACGTACATTGCCCGCTTTAGGGTCGTTGAACCGACATACATTTCCCACCCTGGTGTCACTAATCTGACGTACATTTCCCACACTAGCGTCGCCACTCCAACGGATTTACCACACCATATCATTGGATCACCAATGGACCACGCCCTCTAGAGCATCACCCCTCCAATGGAGGCAACTGAACATGAGGTAACAATTTCAGTGGTACCCGCGTCAACTTTCTGACAATCTTTATGTGCATCAATATTTCACTAGTGACTGAGGTCATCGGTAAAATGACGATGAATTAGCTAATGATGTTTTCTTGGAATATGCCATGTGGCATCCCAATTCATTGAATTAAAGACAACTCTATGATCATCGCAATTAGGACGATCAGTTGCGATGGAAGTCTGTTTGATTAAATCTCTCCACAACTGTCGTATGGAAATTTTTTTACGTCAGATGTTCGAAAGATGGATAGGGTCATCGATAGTGTGACGAAAGGCCTTCAAAAAACCTATGAAATTGGGTTCATCGAAAAAAATACATACGTTCAACGAAAGGGCATCTAAATGTCATAAAAAAATGTGCCAAAATTACTAGTGAAATAAAGAACCTTTCGTTATTGAAACCCATCCACCATCATGATATAAATAAATAGAGGTATCTTATTCTTTAGATAAAATTCTACAAAAACCATCATACTGGCTTGAAATGAATTGTTCCATCTATCCGAAATCATCACCTTGTAAAACCAATTGGAAAATAAATCTACAAAAGGCCATAAATCATCTAGAAGAGAATAAAACTCTAGCCATAAGGGATAATGTGCTTGCCCCTAATACTATTGATTAAAACTTGCCCTATATGATCAAAATTAACCAATTAACCTACAATAAAGGGGGATAACATTCTGCAATTTGAGTTTTGGGGCTGCAACCCCTTCAAACTTTGCAATTGACAAATGTACAATGTTCCAAATAGATCCATTTAGATTGCCACAATCTAATGGTAGCAATTCCAATGGAGAATGTTCCTGAGAGCAATTTATCATAGCATAAACACAACCCTCTTCTTCATTGAATCGAGCTATCGATCTCCCTCTTATTGCAATCACTAATCCCAATGGGGGGATGGATACGACCCCCTTTAATGAATGAGTCCATCCATGGCCAAGATCCATGCCCACACATGGTCGTACAATTTTGGGTTTCTTTCACATACACTCATGTGGCCTTCACTTGTGTTCTTTCCCTATTCAACTTCAATTGCTGCTTGCCATGGGTTGCAAACTTTCATGCCATAGGTGGAAGAATAGTCCAATAATTACATTTTTTCTCTTTACATTTGGACAAACTTTATATTTTGTATATGATACAAATAATAATTCACCAAAACCAAAATTAAAATTTTCCTCATCTTTATTGATCTGTAAACTACAATGGATATTCCACTGGAATAGTTAATCATAATAGATGTTATAATATTATGAAATCTTAGACTATGAAAACTAACTTTCCTTAGATATGAGATTGACTAATTACTAGATTTGCTTGAATTTATGAAATAACTGAAATACAAAAATTAAAGAAATGAGCAAAAGAACACACCATCCACACACAAATGAACAAAAGATGTATCTTGGGAAACCCAATACAGGAGAAAACCCAACTCAAAGGTGGGGTTTATTCTCTACTCTCTTTGCTTCAATCATCAAAATGTAAATAGAAAGGAATGTGCACTCACTATGGAGTTGCCTATGACATTGTGGCCTGAAAGGATACTACATCACTATGGAGTTGCCTATGACATTGTGGCCTGAAAGGATACTACAAAATCTTCTTCCTTATTTGTTATGATCTAAAATTACCACTCCTAGATGTTTTTCTCAACTATGGAACAAGTTCAATATTAAAGAAAGGAACCCATTCTCCCCCTAGCGGCCTAGTATTTAACATAGCCCGATAGTTGTCTAAGGTCAGGGTTTTGAGTTCTTCAGTTGTCAATTAGTGATAAGGTTTGTACCTTCTAGAATCTTCTTGAAAGTTGACACATGTATAGGCCCATACATTTGAGTAATGGAGGCTGACGTGGCATCTACTTGTACCATGGTGGTCAACAAGGTAGATCTTGTCTAAGGTCAGGGTTTTGAGTTCTTCAGTTGTCAATTAGTGATAAGGTTTGTACCTTCTAGAATCTTCTTGAAAGTTGACACATGTATAGGCCCATACATTTGAGTAATGGAGGCTGACGTGGCATCTACTTGTACCATGGTGGTCAACAAGGTAGATCAATTTGCAGGAGGCATAACTTTCTCATATGAGATTCTATTGAGGTGATTTTCACACCTTTGGAAAGGTATTAGTGTGTATATAAACGTCAAGGGCATGTGTGTAATTTATGGACATTGTAACCCCCCCCCAAAAACCATTTAATTCCTCAAAATGTCTCTGAAACGTTTTGAACCCAAATTTTCCAAACTAAGACCTACCACTAAAATGGCCATGCAAGCCAATTCCTCCAATTCTTTCCACCCATAAAGTACCAAGATAGATGGAAAATTATATGATTATCCTATCCACATCAGTTATATTCATAAAGAGTACAAAAATACATTCTTCATTGGCTACCAAAAGCCCTCAACATTCCCCAACCACCCATCCATTTCTGCTACTTTACAACTATTGTCATATTTCGGCCTAGATACAAAATCCAACCTTTGTCATATATATCAATTGTAAATAATTTAGTTATAAACTTATGTTATCACTGTCAGCCTAAGACCAAAACGTCAAAAAAGAAAAAACATCCCAAGGATCATAACCATAAGAGCCGTTGAGATTCCAAGGTCTCCCCCTAAGAGAATTCTACCACTAGAGCTTCCCTTGTAGGGAACAATAATACTTCCTTCTATAATTGATGATCCTTTTGATTCAATTCTCTGTATATATATGACTTAATTTACATTTTTCAAATGATACCATTATCTCCTTTGGATGATTAACTACAACCTAAAACACCATCTTATTGACCGGATAATTTCCCAACATCTAGTTGACCACCAACAATGAATCCCCGAAGATTTGTAATTCCATCAATCCACAATTATATGCTAATTTCAATAGGAATTTCAAGGCCAACAGCTCTACTGTATTGCTTGAACCACTGCCACTATTTATTGTGAAAGTATAATAGTTTGAATAAGACATAAAAGTAATCCCCCCAAACCACGTTGCTTATTGTCTCCCTGGCATGCACCATCAAAGAAGCCCCAACTTCGTCACTTGTCAACTATAAGTGCCCCTATATGTTGTGGCTATTTGGGAAATGGATTCTCCCTCACCAAATTAAACAGATCCACAACTTGAGAGTATGCCTGGAAGGTTGAGATCTCCTTATCTGTGAAGAATATTTGATTGCAAGATAACCAAACTCCCCATAACACAAGGAAAGGCATTGCTCTGTAAGGCTTGATATCCATTCTATTATACCAATTATGGAGGCACGTGTCAATACTTTACTTGTTTAATAACTCTCTTAGGAATAACCATTTACTAATATCATTCCATATTGGTTGAATGAATAATCATTCCATAAATAAGTGAAAGGTCGTTTCTACCTCACAACTATAGAGCATGAAAATCCCCGGACCTTGTATATTTCACTTATGTTGACCCTCCCACATGAGCACTTTATTTTGAAGCACTAACCAAACAAAAATATTGACTTTCTTATGTTTCCTTACCTTACAAATCCTTTTCCACCACCAAATCAGAGGTTCTTGGGATGTTGTCATCAGGGACTAATACCCTGCCTTCACTATATAATCATGACCCACCTTATTCTTTTCCAAAATAGGCTATCACTTTCATCACGTATTTTGATGTGGTACCTTTCCAATTCATAGGTAAAGGAGTCCCACTCCCTTCTATATTCACTTTATATCCCTAAATATTTGTCTGATTTCCATGCTTGTGTCCATATATTAGTCCTATTTGGGGTGCTACAGTTCTTTAAAGAACAAATATTATGTCCAATTAAAAAATCCACCAATTCGTTTGACAATCTAACCTAGTTTCCACATCCAAAAATGACATCCTCCCCCGCTCTCATCGCTTCCCCATCACCAACCTTCCAACTCAAGTATCTTCCAATCACTAGGAAGGAAGTGACAATTTTCTTCCGATGAACAAATCCATTTTTCCAAGTCTTATCTTCTCTCCTTATCCAGGTTAGAATCAAATTGGGGTCTAGAAATTTATTACTCATTAGTCTATTCCACAAATTACCTTTTGAAATTATATTCCACACAAACTTACCTGCCAGTTCTATTCCGAGGACATGTATATCTTTGAGGCCCCATCCACCCTCCGCCTTTGGTTTTGCAATCAAACCCCAGCTTGTCCAATTGACAACTTATTTAACTTCTTTCCCACTCCAAAAGAAATTGACACATAATTTCTTGATCTTCTCTAACACTCCTTTGTGAATATGTATCAAATAATGCTAGTAGATTGAGATCGCTTCAGAGACTGATTTAACCAGAGTCAATATGCCTCCTTTAGACAACCAATGATTGCACCAATGATTTATCTTCTTCTGTATCTTGCTGATGATCCATCTCCAATCATGTTGTTTATATGCGTTTAGATTAAGAAGAAACCCAAGGTACTTAAGCCCTTCATTGAAATCTAAGACCTAAAAGTGGGAAATATGATCTAACTCGTCTCTTATTCTATCTTCTACCCCACTAAAATAGAGAACTAATTTTTCAACATTTATCACCATCCTTATTTCCTTCTTGTATAATGAAAGAATGTCTTCTAAAGTTATACAAGTGGTTAACCATGAATTTTGCTCCCAAATTCATCCCTCTCAACCTTATATATCTCCTTTATTATAAAATAGCACGACTTAAACCCTCCACCACCAAAAGGAAGATATACGGGGACAATGGGAAATCATGTCTAAGCCCACAACTTGGAATAAAGAATGTAGAAGGAAACCTATTAACTAGCACTGAAAATGAAACAAAAGTGACGCAAGCCATTATACAATTAACCAGATTTTAATTGAAACCAATATGAATTAAAATCATTCTTAGATGCAACCAACACACCCGATCATATGCCTTTGATAAGTCAAGATTAGCCACCATTGCACTAAGTTTCTTTAACTTTATGCTATGTAGAACCTCCTGTGCTGCACTGACCACGTCATGTATCTTTTGACCTTCTAGAAACCTGAACTACTCGAGAGAGATCAGTTTCGACAATAAATTATTAATTCTCACATCTAGGATCTTTCTTATGATTTTATAAACACAATTGCATAACGATATCGATCAAAAATCTCCAAAGTCTACTAGATTATCGAATTTCAAAATCAACACAATGAAAGTCAAATTAAAGCATAGAATAACCCACCCAGTTGATATAACCTCTTCGACTACCCTTAGAAGGTCCTTCCCCAACAAATCAAAGAAGGCTATAAAGAAATCCACCATCAGACCATCCAGCCCTGGATTTTTCCCCTTTTCAAAGGTTGCAAGACCCATTGAAATTTCCTCCATGATAAATTCCTCAAACAACTCTTCATTGTCATCATATGAGATCGAACGAGGAAAAAAGGAAGAAACCTTCACAACCTCTGCTAAGTTGTTTCTTTCAAGCACCTTATAGATGTTGGATAAATGTTGAACTCTTGCTTGAGATAGATTTTTAAAGCCCCAGAGTCAAACACCTTCACCATTTGAAAGATCCCAAATAGTATTCACATTCTTCTCGTGGCTAGAGAAGTGGTGAAAAAACTTGGTGTTCTCATTGCCAAGTTCCAACCACACCGCTCTTCTCTTCATATGCTAGTTTGCCTCCCTATCTTGCAATAGTTTTTCCCTCTTATTCTCTAAATTTGTCATAGCCCTTTTTTCTTGTTCAGAGAAAAGTTGACAAATACCCTAGAATTATTATGGAAAAGAGATTCAACAACTTCCTCTACATAATTCAAGGATTTATCCCTATGTTTGACCCTTCTGGTGCATGTTATCACAAAATCTATCACCTTTGTGCAAACCCTATCACAAGGGGAAAGACAAGTGTAACATGGAAGTGTTGCCACTATCATCTTAGAAAATCACTTCCCTTGTTTTAGTGAAGGATAGATCCAACATAAGGGAGGATTCCCTAGCAACCTCAAGGAATCTTATATAAATATGGGATGGAGTCTACAACCTCCTCTATTGGTTACTCAAACACAAAACCACTAGGTCAATGTATCAAGGTGAGTACAAGGTGGCTTAATGGAGCAATTTACAAATTTGTATCTGTGAAGTATCTTGGTCAATTAATGATACATGGGAAGTCAAAATGAGTCAAAGAGATACCCCAAACACTAAAAACCAAGAGAAAATCTATGGCTATTATAAAACTTGTATGAAAAATGATTACTTCAACAATATGTCAAATTACAACAACAGAAATAAATCATCCGTAAAAAAACGTTAAGCATGTCATAAAATAGGGCTGAAAATGCAAGGTAAACTAGGGTTTAGTTAAAAAATTATTTCTTAAAATGATAGATGGCACACAATAGCCCTAAAATAAACAAGACATCAAGTCCTAGAAGGATTAAAATTATAACAACAATGTAATAAATGATGTCAATATATATATATATATCAAGGTTAAAGCTTCCAAAAAACCCTAGATGTCAAGGTTAATGATGGTTGAAAATTGAGGAAAAATCACAACAAACCCTAATCTAACCCTAGGAAAACAAAGGAAGAGGGGAATTTAGGGTTTAAAACTTTCTAGAAGAGAGAAGACTAGTGTCATTTATTCCTCTTGGGCATATGGGGTCAAAGTATGAATTTTTTTAGGATACAAAGGTAAGCCTTGGTAAAAAACCTAAAGTAGTCCACTACAAACCTTAACGATTAACCAATATAATGATGGTTAGGGTAGTCCACTACAAACCCTAGAAATCATTCTATCCCTTTTGACAAGCTTAAATATGAACCTTGGATAAACCCTAGGGCATTCCAATACAAACCCTAGAAATAGGTCCTATAGGAAAATACCTAGGGTACCCCACTACAAACCCTAGAAATTTTCCCTATGTCCTTAAACAAGAATTAAATAATGATAACAAGGGAAGGTAGTCTAGTACAAACCTTCATAGGGTTTCAAGATAAAATTTTATTCAAGAGAGGTACAAGGTAACATGCACTATCACCACTTTGATAAACACATTAACACTTAATACATTCAAGAAATAAAACAACAAAGATTTAGAAAGAGCACTTACTAGGTAAATCAATGATCATCCATGAAACCCTAACCATGAAAATCATCCTTTAAAACTTGAAAGCATCCAAAGAATCATCTCCCAGAGAAGACACATAAGTCATCCATAGAGAAGTAAATAATATAAGAGTAGTAGTAATCCTCCACAAGTTGCTATGATTTACAATGATGTAGCGCTCCCTCTATATATATGAGGAAACCAAGAACTCCACCTCTCTAAGAAGCCCCTAAAACATAAAAATCCATGATATAAGATGGATAGGTCTTAGGCCATATTGGGTTAAACTTAAAAGGGGCCAGAGGTTTTTCTTATGGGTCTGTGAATTCCAATAGTATTGGATTGTGATCAAAATCACCACCATTTCCAACCCAAATTCTATATCTCCCCAAAGTTCCAAGGAATCGTTCCACCACCAAAAAATGAGCCAATCTCTTTGAGACACCTGGTGCACCCATCCTCTTATTACATTAAGTTGGTTTGACTTTAAAAATTTCTATATCCACAAGGTCTGCACTCCTTATTTTATATAAGAAATAATATGATTGTGCATCAACTCAAGCCACTGGTCCCCAAATCTTAGACCTACCCAACATGAAATTTAAATCACCCTCGATTACCAAATTCCCTTCCTTAATCGCTGACAGAGAAAAGATCTGTTCCTAGAAACTTCTTCTCTTATTGTAAGGCTCATATAAGTTCAATAAAGTTAGCTAAGCATCTAGGCTTTCACTCCTGAACTCTATGCACAAAATTGTATGCATAGGGTACACATGCGTTAATTTGATGTTCGATTTCCAACCTATAAATAAAATCCTTGGCAATCCACAAGCATCAACCCACTGAAATTCCCAATTAGCAAATAGTTTATCTAAACTCCCAATTATTAGCTCTCCCTTGCACATCATTTCCTATAGAAGAATAATTTTTAGACTCTCTTTCTCTACAAATATATGGAGGGAAAGTATTTTTAAGGGGTTGTGAAAACCCCTGACATTTAAATAAAGGAGCTTCATTTAGTAACCCTAGTCAAGCGTAGTTCCTCTTAAGAACCCATGATAAGGTTTTCTGCTTTCCTTGACACTTCCTTGTTCTACACGTGAAAGAGGTGATATTTTCTACTAGATCCTAACTTACCTGACCCCCTCTTAGGGTCGAAACCTAATACCCCTACTGGGAACCCTTCATCAACATAAATCGATCCTTTCGACCACGACTGATAGGAATCCCTGAGAAATCTCCATCGACAAAAGAAGAATGTCGACCAAAAGTATATCCTTCCCCCTTGCTTGACAAAACATAACAATGACCTTTTGGGATTTTAATAGAAAGAGGGTCTCTTGATTGACTTGGGGGCCATATACCATCCAAAAAACACTGAGACTTATCTATAGCCCCAAAAATCAATCTGAGACCTAAATCGAACCCACTTTTCTCGAAAATTATTTCTTGAGAAGGAACTTCATTTTATGAATTACCAAGAACCAAAAGACTTCCTAGAAGAACTGATGTCACATCATCTGCCTCCTTTAATACTTTCAATGAGGGATCACTCGTAGACCCTTTCCTTACCACAATGATCCCTTTAACATCAAATAGAAGACTGTAAGAGCACCACCAACCACCCCTTCTTTCCTCCATTAGGGGCTTGGCTCAACTACATTCTCCAACACTAGATTAGAATCATCCCCCAACACTTCTAGTGTTCCAAATCTCCCTATGGAGCAGTCTCCAAGGACTGAGAATAATACTTACTTACTTGTGGGTTTTTCATGCCCGAGTCTGCTACTATAGGCATGATAATAGGAGTTAGAGTCCTCTATCTCTGCTTCTTCGACCAACCAATCAATTGTTATTTTTCATGGGACAAATAATCCATAGAACCTCTATTACTTTCATAAGCACCCTCCGTTCTGACAGGCGTTCGATTTGGAGATGAGGATTCCTTTCTCTGCCAGATTTTCTTCATAAAAGAATTAGAATAGTCTTTGGCTACATGGCAAGCCTCATTACATCTCACACATATAAATAAGACATTACCATAATCCAATAATTGTGTATAATCCCAATCCTGACTTCCACGTATATAGTTTCCACCAAACCCTCTGAAAAATCAATATTAACCAATATATTCACCACTACCATATGCATTGAATATTTATAGGAAGGATTGACCATGAAGGTACTCCCCAAATAGTTCCCAAGGTTCTGCAGAAACTTATCATTCCAGAGTTCTAAAGGAAGAACATGAAATTTTACCCAAATGGGATAGGACCTAATTACTTCTCGACATGGATCAGAATAGGGATGCCAGAATTTCAAGTTAAGCAAACAAGTTTCCTAGAACCACCTTCCTTCAAATATTTTGACAACATCTTCTTTAGAATTGAAAATGAAGAAAATCCAACCCTTCGTTACAATGTGAAAGTTTGGTCTGTAACCTAGTAAAATCTCCCAATAATTCTCTATCCCCTCTCAAATGGAAAGGTTCGATAGATAGATCCCGAAGAAATGACCAACTCAAGTCCTTCCAACATAATCTAGGGCTTGATCAACTCTTAAATATTCCTCGGGTGTCATCTTAATCCCACCCTCCTTACACTTAACCATTTTTTTGCTTCTTCAAGCACCCTGAATTCTCCTTCCTATCACCCCCCACAACACCCATCTCCTCTATTCCTATCAACTCTCCTAGATTTATAGATCTCCCCACAAATCCATCCCTCGATGTCTTTAAATTATCAACAAGATCCACCAAAAACATCATCAGTGCTCCAAACCCTTGCAATAACTAGAAAGAACACCTCGGTTCCAATCCATAGGTGAGTAATAGAAGCATTACTTCTCTCTTTGTTCGAAGTGAATGGACCATTAGTTTTGGAAAATACCTTATTCCATTTATAATTAAAATCGATCTGCTTAGGGATCCTTTCTTCTAACACCATCACCTACCCCTCCACTCGAGATTTGTCCACCTTAACATCCATAAGTTTATGCTAACCAAAATCCCCCCCAAGAGTCGTTGTACCTCTAGTTTTCATCGGTGAGCCTAGATATCGAAAAGTTTCTATGTCACCTACCACATCCCTGGAAATGTTACCGATCCCTATCAGCTCCAGGCCTTCACACTCTTCCATGTCTACAACAAACAACAAAGAGGATCAAGAAAACACAAAAGAATCCACACTCTTTAGTGCAAACGAATTGATCCAAAGAGTAATCTTTCCCTAAGGTATCTGCAACATTCGCTTAGTCTAGGGTTTCCACAAAGAAACCCCCCAGGCTCCTAGATGAACCCCGTTCTCGTGTGTATATATACATATATGTATGGTATATTGATTTTGTATTTTACACACACAGATATGTATGTATGTATATCTTTATGTATATGTATGTATTTATGTATGCATACATGCATACATACATACATACATATACATATACATATAGATATGCATACATACATATGTGTGTGTGTGTGTGTGTGTGTGTGTGTGTAAAATACAAAATCAACATGCCATAATGATAACACAATAAATGTGTAAATAAAATTTATACAATACACATATATTCACACTAGGACATTGTAAATTTTATTATCAAAGGACATAGTTTAACAATATCTAGTTTGATCAAGATAGCATAACACTATAAATTTAAAGACATCCCTTTATCTTGTGTAGGCCTAATGGTTAAGAACACATGTTTCCTTCTTGGATATGAGAAGGGGGCAGGGTACGTACACCTCCCTAGACTAACCAGATAAGTCGTTGTGTGGAGGGGAACCCTTGTCCCATAAATAAGGGGGTCTCATACTTCAATTTGGTGTCTCGCTAGGCCATGACCTTAAAATTATATCATTATCGTTATTATTAAGAAACTATTTTTTTATATGAGATAATAAACATATCTTAATAGAATGAGATCAAATACATAAAATATAATAAACATAGTTCAATATAATTTATTTGGTAGAACAATGTAGCCCTTACATTGACGATTGACAAAATGCCCATGGAAATTTTCATTATTTAAGGGTTGGAGAAGTTATGGCTAAGGGCTGGGTGAAGTTTTTCTAAATTTGATATCATTACACTCGTTTTCATAGATCAATTTTGAAGAATGACCTCAAATATTTAAGAAGATAATAAACATAACTCAATCAAATAATGAAACAAAAATTGAATATGAAGATTGTATAACTGTAAAGAATATCAACATTACTAAAAATTCATATAAACATTATCTAAGGTTTTGAAATCAAAACATATATTGTCAATATCAAAATCAAAATTACTTATTTATTGTCTAGCTAAAGTAAAACCAACCATTGAAGAAGATTTCCAAAAAATTTCAGAACATCAAGTGATTGATTTTTTTCAACTTTGGCATGAGGCAACTGTAAAACTAATCATCTTTATTCCTTTGAATGTTTGTGGATGCAGTCATCAACAATGATTGTATTTTCTTTGTCATAAAATTTTCAATATTCCTTGTACACTTATAAAATTTTTGAAGCCTTATTTATTTCACTTTGAAGGACATCTTCCAACATCATCTTTATCACATTCCACTTGACACCAAATAGATTTTAAAAAGTTAAGTTCCACTTCAATTTTATGAAGGCCACGTAAAACATTGAGATACATCATCGACAACCAAATTGGTACATCAAATATGCCATTTTTTTTCTAGGTAAAAGGACTTTATATTCAAGCAATATGAATATACATGTTTCGATCCAAAAAGGACATACTAGAGCTCATGGCCCCACTTGCCTACAACTTACTCTACTTCTTGTACTCAAAACATATACAACAACCATATACAACAAAACAACTTTTCCATCTTTTCCGACTAAGTTCCTTCAGACTTCCTATACCGACATAAAAACTTGGTTTTCCATTGATCTGAAAATGATAAAGGCTTGTATTCTTGAAAATATTTGCAAGTTTTAATTCAAGTGTTCTTACAAATTTTATAGAAATTACACATTCAAGATGCATATAATAAGAAAAAAATAACAGTGAACAGAAAACACATAACACAACAAATGATAAAGGAG
>CBVK0102434231.1:0-15720 GCA_900067695.1 Picea abies | reverse complement strand
CTCGAGACATGATCTCCTAGTTATCCCTAAAAAGCGGGGATAACAGGCCTCGGATGTTATGAGAGATGGCTCCAGCGGACCAATATAGCCTCATAGCACTGGCGCCATAGACTTCAGATCTACTCACCTTGTACATCTCTCACCTGGATTGCCTCTCCATTATTGGAGTCGGCTTTCTAGGTTTTAAATTAGATTTCTATTCTATATTTTTACTTTCTTCTTCAGTGGTCATTTGTCGGACATTAATACATTTATATTATCTTATCTACAGTAAGAGATCACGTACAGTTTGGTTGGTGAGTCTTTCTTTTAAATAAGAGGAATCCATTGCTGACTGCTTGGTCATAATCTAGAGAAAATAAGAATCCCTGTTGTACACCAGTGTTTTCCTAGCTGAGTGTATCAATAGTAGATTAAGGGTGGTCATTGATACCCTTTCCTTTTGCCTTGAGTCCATGGCATAGGAATAGCAGAGCTCTAGCTGAGCCTGATTTGTAATCTACTGTTTTCTAAAATTCTTTGGAGCCGAGGAAGCCTCCTCTTTGATGTTAGTTTTCCCATTTGGATTTTCATCCTCTGTGCTCTAGGATGTGTGATTGGATGAGTTTGCTTCTTTGTCTTCATTGTCTACATCCACAGTCAAATCTGAACATAGCAATTGCACAGATTTAAAGCTATTTCACAGTAGTGATTTGTCCAAAATAGAGCACAGCAAGGTCAACTAAACCAGCACAGTAAAGAACACTTAATTTCCACATTAAAAAGTTAATAGTGTCTGTACTGGTGAATTGACTTGGCCATAGGCTTGAGCAATTACGTATTATTCACTCCTTTAAAGATGCAAGATGTGTATATACATTTAATGTTGAAAAGAGATGTTAAATGCACTCTGTTACTTTAAAACCACTAACTAATGTGCATAAATTGTGGCCTACTATATTAGAACCTTAAAACTGTGAACTAATGTGCATAAATTGTGGCCTTCATTATAGCAATATTGTAAACATGCCCATTGTTTAGTATAGCATACATTTGAAATTACATTACAGATAAAGATAAGATCATTTTATTAATGTCCAACAAGTAAAAGTACACTAGGCTACTCCAAAAGCATAAAACAAAAAAAATACATGAAATAAATAACATCAAAGAAAGAGAAGAAAGAGTGAAAGAAAGAAACATCTACTAGATGTCTGAAAGATGAGGAGGTAGGGAGGGAGGAGGAACGAAAGTCTTCGGACACATCCATCACTGATACACTTTAGAAACAGCAATCACCTTGAACAGAAATTGTGCCCTAACCTTCATATTTAACAGTACTGCCTGATAGGATTGACACAAACTTGCAACCTGAGGAGTTGGGAGGCACACAAACAACTTGAAATACATCTTTCTCAAAGGTATTTGAATAAATTTTAGTGACTGGGTGACATTAGTAATCTTTATCATCCAAGTAATAAAACAGGTGTCTCTACCAAAAATGCTACCCAAAAGAAAACAAGTAGAGTTGCGTCAAAGCTTCCAACAGTCCACATAAGGTATAAATGCATGCAGCCTAGGCAAAAAGTAAAAAGTTAGCCTTTCAAAAACTTCAGCTTGTTTCAATAGTGAATCTTTTTTTTTTTCCTTCAGAAATTCCAACTTTAATAGGCCTTTGCAATAGAATCTCCCAAAGCTATTCTGCAATTTCTCTAACCAGATATTCATCTAGAAAAATAAAGATAAGATATACATTACAGATAAAGATAAGATCATTTTATTAATGTCCAACAAGTAAAAGTACACTAGGCTACTCCAAAAGCATAAAACAAAAAAAATACATGAAATAAATAACATCAAAGAAAGAGTGAAAGAAAGAAACATCTACTAGATGTCTGAAAGATGAAGAGGTAGGGAGTGAGGAGGAACGAAAGTCTTCGGACACATCCATCACTGATACACTTTAGAAACAGCAATCACCTTGAACAGAAATCGTGCCCTAACCTTCATATTTAACACTGCCTGATAGGATTGACACAAACTTGCAACCTGAGGAGTTGGGAGGCATTAGCCTTTCAAAAACTTCAGCTTGTTTCAATAGTGAATCTTTTTTTTTTCTTCAGAAATTGCAACTTTAATAGGCCTTTGCAATAGAATCTCCCAAAGCTATTCTGCAATTTCTCTAACCAGATATTCATCTAGAAAAATAAAATAATGCAAATCTAGCATCAAGAAAACACTGGTTCTTTCATAAGGGCAGCTCACTTTTACCGCCTACTCAATGTATTGACTTCATGTTGCAAGAAATTATACCATTACTCTATGTCCACGCCGAGCCAAAGCCTTGGGTAGAGCACCAACCACATCACCCAAACCACCTTTAGAAAAAGCCATCAATCAGCAAGATAGTTACTCCAGCCCCAGCCTAGCATCTAAGTAGATTTACTGAGAAAACATGGTAATATCCAAGCACCAGATAAAATAAACTAGAAGACACAAATGCACTTACATTTTATCTGCTGAGGACATAGACAGAAAAAGAGGAAAGGAATGAACATGGAGTGAACTAATCAAAGAAGAAACCAGAAGGAACAACTGAAGAAAAGAAATAAGAAATAGTTTTGGAAATCCAAACATTATACATGCAACGCAATTGATGAAGGTTATCATCAAGCAAAGGAAATAAACAGCAAGTACCCGTTTTAGACCAAGGAGCACACTCTGCAGCTACCACTATAATATTCATAACATTTGTCCCAGCTAATGGGGGGTGCTTTGCCTCTCCCTCCCCAGACGCTGTAGTAATTTCAGCTTTAACATCAGTTTCAATTTCTGGTTCTGGTCCTGGTTGTTTCTCATAATGATGGATATCTTCACTCTTTGATCCAAGCACGCTTGGCATCCCCAAAGTTGTTGACAAAAGTGATTTTGGTGAACTTGTGGAGGACGACACAGAAGGCCGTCCTGAAATTTCCAATGCATTAAACCTCTTCATGTCAGGTACAGATCCTGGCAATGTCTGGTCTTCAGATAAAAATTCTCCAGATATTGTATTTGACAAACTTTCCAAAGACTCTTCAGAAAAGTTTTCTTCAACCTCAGTCTTTTCTTCATTTTTTTCCAGTTCCTGGTCATCCTCAGAGCTATTATCCTCGTTAAAATATTGGCCTTGCTTGGATGAACCGCCTAATTTATCTTTAAATGATGAAACAAGTTTCCTCCGTTCTGCAATCTGCACACACCATTGTCAAACATGTGATAACTGGAAAGCCAAAACTTTAATAAAGAACCAGAGATTTGATTAATCAAGAAAATAATGGGTTTGGTCACCTCATTATCTTAGAACAATAATTGATCGAAATATTATAAAAAATGCTAATTAACAGATCTCCTTTGATACAAACGTAATTTCGATCACCCTACTTGTTATGTCAAAATAGATAAGCAGTAACAATGACACAGAGAACATCAAAAGATTGTGGATCATAAAGAGAGAAACATTAATCAGTTGTCCAAACTTCCTCCTCTGTAACCGTACACAACTTCAAATGATGAAAACCTTCTCAAGAATAATCATATGAAAGTACAAATCACTTGAAAAAATAAGTATCTGATGGAAACTTTTAAAACCATCCAGCCTCTTTCACTGCCATAGCAAAGACGCAATTGTCTTTAAGCAAATCATACTCACAGAGAAACAATGAAATGAATTTCTCCAATATATATTAGGATTCGAGGTAATTGATATGTCAATAAAAGAAACCCTTGTAAATGAGATGCCAATAAAGATATCTATGAGTGTTTGTGTTCAGGTAAATACTTCAACTTCTTAGTCTCATGTTACGTATATTGAATATTCAATCCAAAAGCAGGGTAGAAGGACAAGAAATGAAAAAAAATTCAATGCCAAGAGGCTTGCCCACCATTATGGACTCATATGTATCCTATTTGGAAACCTACACATTTTATTAAACTAAATATGAAGAATAGACAGAAATGGAAATAAGAAACGATATTATATCATTGTGCTTAAAAATGACATATAAATGTGGTGTATATATATCAAGCAAATTCCATTATTCTTGTTAGGAACCGTTCACCTAATCTCCTTCTTACAATAATGTCTTAACATGTTATCTCTTGATATCATGCATAAACTAGCTTTATAACATCACTTTATATCATTACCCTTGCATTAAATAAACATTACCCCCCCTTAACATTTATTTTGTTTTCCAAGACTCCTAACAACTCTTGGAATTTCTCAAACTTGTCATTGCTAAGCACTTTAGTGAAAATATTCACTACTTGATCTTGTGACTAACAAAAAAACAATTATGTATCTTTGTTCTAAACCTGTTCTCTAATGTAGAGATGACGAACTTTTTACATGTTTTGTTTTTTAATGGAAAACAGGATTATTTGTCATGTTGATTGCACTCTAATTGGCACACTGTAAAATTGTTCACTACCTCTGTTGAAGTTTCAAATCACATAAAATCCTGTGAAACCACATTGTCTCACAAGTTGCTCCAACCGTTGCTTTGCACTCTACTTCTGTTACCCCCTCACACCTAGGGGTAACTAGAGGAGATCATTCTCCATGATCCACATTGCAAACAGCAGCCCCTCAGATGCCTCCTCTCTCATAATAGCTCAACTCGTTCACTTGATCAGCATGGTTCATCCGATAATGGTGGTCCAGCACACATGAGGTACACTAGTCATTGTTTGATATAAAGTGTTACATTTAATGCATTAGGCATTTAGGTGAGGATCATGGGTTGAAGTCAGATAATGGATCATGATGCTTGGACGTTATGCTTTTTTCTTGTTTCACCTTGGTGGCCATCATATGTGTCTTAGTCCAGTGTTGTCACTCTTGGGGAACATGGGTACTACTAGGAGGCCTTGATAGGGGTAACTTACCATTCCTTTAAATACTTAACACCTTCCATCTCTATTCCTCTCGTTGTCCTATCTTCTGGAAGTGGCTGTTACATGTACCCCAAAAAGGTTCATACCTTCATCCTCCTATGAGAAGAAGGGGTTTGAATGCCCGAGGTTGATGCAGCTAGTAAAAGAATGGAAAATGAAATGGGATGACAAACGATAAAATCAAAATCCAAAGAATCAGCTTGAGCTCTACCCCCTCGTTATGAGGCCATCACCCCAAGTCCTAATGCACATAATGCATATCAAATTAAAAGGACTTAACTGAATCCCAATAAAAATAAATGCATAAACCTAAAAATGGGTCTTGCAAAGCAATAAATGAATATCAAAAGGCAAGAATAGGGGTTTGGAAAGACATAGTTCCAAGGAAAGGGTAACTCAAGCACCAAGCACTCCCTCTACAAAGGCACTCATGGAGATAAAGTCACACGTGGCCTTGCATGTCAATGACTCCATGACCATGAAGTAAACCCCATGTCACATCATTCACTTATACTTACACTTTGATCGATTTCTCGGGAACTATTCCTCTACTTGGGTACTAGCACACCTAATAGAATCTTATGATGGTCCTCCCATACCTAAACCTGGCAAATTGCATAAGTTCTTAAGTTAGTGTGAAGTTTGAAGAAGATACCTAATGTGAATTACTTACATGACTTTTGGATTAGATTGTGGCTTACTTTGTATGATTCTAATGACTCTTGTATCCATGATGGTTGGTTTCATCTGACTTCTTTGAACCTTGCTTGATGATGATACACCCCTGGAGATGGCCCTGTTAAGGACGTTTTGATGCTTGTACCCAAGACGTTGCACACTTTATGGAGGATGTTGGGCCCCAGATGATGAACATTGGGCTCCTTGATGACTTGGCATGCCTTGAGACACCTTCCAGCAGCTCCTGGACCTTGGACATTACATTGATGAGCTAGGGCGTTGTAAATATAGCCAAATGTGTCATCCAGAGGGCAGGAAGCCAACAACTTGGACATTGCACCCCCCGGAGGATCTTAGGGTTGATTGGATGCCATGGCACCAAACGAGGATTCTATACCCCTTTAGAGGGATGATGGAGCCTTCCTCCTTCATGACATTGGCATTTTTACCTAGGATGTTGCAAATCTTGAGAATGACATCATGCTTGGAGTGATGAGATTGTTGATTGGGCCGACCTAGCACATGGGTGATGAGTTGGCACTTGGTTGATGAGTAGATGTGACTTTTGATGATGCTTTGCACCTATTGGGGATTGATGTGACTTTTGGAGCTCTTGCACCCTTTGAGGAGATGATGTCATCCTCTTTTTGTCCTCTATTTCACACGTGTGGAGATTTGAGAGGATGTTTTGATGTATTACCATTTTATCTTTATTTTGGAGGCTATTTTGGGGGTCGAATTGAGACCTATCCACCTTGTATCATGGATTATTATGTTTTTAGGGGGTTTTAAAGAGATGAGGCGCTAAGTTTGTCTCATATATATAGATGAGGGTTTCCTCGTTTGTAAACCATAGCTCATCCTGTGGAGAACAACTACACTTGTCTTCTATCTTTCTTATTCATCATGCAGAACTTATGCACACTTTCTTGGAGATGATCTAGTGGATGTTTTTCAAGTTTCGTGTGGATGATTTCATGGTTAGGGTTCTTCCATGCTCATTGATTTGACTAGTAAGTATTCTTTTCAAGTCTTTGATGGTTTATTCTTGATGTATTAAGTAAATATTTTATCAAAGTGGCGATAATTGCATGCGATCTTGTATTCTCTTGGATAAACCTTTGTCTTGAAACCCTAGGAAGGTTTGTATTGGACTACCTTCCCTTGTTATCATTTATTTTGAGCTTGTTGAAGGACATAAGAGTATTTCTAGGATTTGTAGTGGACTACCCTAGGGTTATTCTTATAGGTTAAATTCTAGGGTTTGTAGTGGACTACTCTAGGGTTTTGGCCAAAATCCATCTTGATCTCTTGCTAAAGGCCTTTAAAAGACGTAGGACGACCTCTTAGGGTTTGTAGTGAACTACCTTAAGTTATCTTCCTGAAGGATCAATACCTAGGGTTTGTAGTGGACTACTTTAGGGTTTGGTTCTTGAGTCTTTTTCTTGCCTTTGCTCTCCATAGAAGTTGCATCTTAGACTCCATATGCCCCCTAATCTAGACTACCCCCTAAGCTGCTGCATGGAAAGGGTCAGCCACTGCTAAAGCCTGGATGATCTCGTCTGCCTACTGGTAAGGGATCTAGTCTGGCAATGTCGTTGGTATCTCTAGGGAGGGGGGACGGTCCCTCAAGTTCGCACTAATCTTGAGTCAAACATAATGTTGCTAGCAGTTTGTTGCTTAGTGCCCCCTACCTAATGGGAGCACCGTAAAAACACCATAAAAAAGGAAGTAATCCTCTGAGTGGAATTTGGTCTAGGAGGAGGCTAGAGAGTATGGGCACAGACCTAAGGGCCTCCTGCATGTATAAGGTCGGGCATCTTTGGTCGGGGTATCTAAAGAAACTAGAGAGGGCTTGAGTCCCCCTGAACAAACTATGAAACCACCCATGGATCTCATTGTAGATGGGGCGATGAAAGATGAAGTGCTCCTATGTCTCGACCTCTCAAAGATGGCGCATCTAGCAAATCCTATCTACCCAAACACTCTAGTGATCCCTCTCAACCCAAAGCCTATGTGAGCCCACTCAGAACTAGCCTAGGGGAATAGGAAGAGAGTGCACCCAATGGCGAGATGTGTACGAGGGTCAGATAATGTGTCCATCCCTCACCTCCATGAAGTGCTTGACATAAAAGGCCATCTTCGGATGTAATTTGCCCTATGGGTTTGTTCAAGTGACCTTTACACACTACATGTAGATGTCGTCTCAAATTATCTTGTTCAACTCATGTCTAGTGGGTAAGAGATGGCCAAGCACATCCTAGGAGTATCTGAATAGAGGAAGGCAGTACATCGAAATACCAATTGACTCCAAAAGATTTGAGACCCCTACAAACCAACATCGAGTACGGCCTAGAGGGCTAGATATAACAATGGACTCTGATTAACGACAAGCTCAGTATGGGAAGGAAAGGTAGACACCCTCTATGAAGTAAATGGCATGCTCGGCAACAAGCCCAATAAAAGTTCCCTTAGTTAAAAGTTGATGGGGGCCAACCACGTGATTGCGGAAGGTCTAATCTGAATAAAATGAGAAAGTCTGATTTCACATGGCCATAAAGGCCTGCCGAAGTTGAAGAATTGGCAAAATGAAAGTTGCAGGGTTGAAAGCAATAGCAACCCCCTTGACAAGATGGCTCCAACATTGCAACCCCAAGGATGTTGTGAGGAAAATGTAGACCACAGAGAAAAATTGTGATCAAATAAAATTTGCAGATAGGAAAGTTGCAAGTTGGAAAAGTCACAAGTTAGAAAAACTAAGTAAAAGTTGCTCGTTGGAAAAGTTGTGAGATAGAAGAGTTGTGATATAACAAAGTTGCAGGCACCGTAAAGTTAGGTTGCAGACACATGAAAGCCTCACAATACCAACTTGTGGGCTAGTTGAGTTATGGAAGATACGGTTATACTGCAAGGCTAGGGGGATGCATTGGAACCGTGATCAAGCCTCCTCTATTAACTTCAGTGCATAACTGCAATCTGCACAAAACATTTACAAAAAAGCTATGCTTCACTGCTGAACAACACTAAGTACACAAGAACCAGACTTCTCCCTATTTCAGGGTAAATCAATGTTTTCTTATTATACAAACAAAATTTCTTATGTTACAATAAATGTTCAGAATTTTCAGATTATCTCACTGGGAGCTCTTGCTCTCCTCCTATCTCACTTCCGCTCTCACCTTCTACTAACTTCCTATAATCAAACTGTGAAATTATTTATCTGTGTGTCTGTTTATGTTCGGGATGCTCAACAGTCATGTCTGTGTCTCTTCACCTTCTACTTCTGCACTGCTTCAACTTTTGACTCTTCAGCTTCTATATATGTGCTTCCCTTTATCTTCTCGAAACTGTGCTCCTTTCATCTTACCAAAACCACACTCCTAATTCAGCTTTTAAAATTGCTCAATCCGTCTTTTATCAGTCCCAATTCGCAGAAGAGGATGGTCACCACAGAAGCAAGCCCACAACCCACATTTGAGAGGACGGTCACCACAGAAGCAAGCCCACAACCCACATTTGAGAGGTGGACACAAGATCGCAAGTTGTGGATTGGAATAAGTTGCAATATAAGAAAGGTGCAGGAACCACAAGGTTAGGTTACAGACTTGTGAAAGGATTGCAAAGTTAGGCTGTAGGACAATCGAGCTACAGATGATACGGTTGTACCGCAAGGCTAGATTGTGAGCACGACAAGTTGTGGGAGAAGTGAAAGGTTGCAACCCCAAGATTGCAAAGCAATAGAGGACTGCAACCCCAAGGATGCAAAGGCACGAAGGATGCCAGTCCAATCGTGGCAACTAAGCAATTGTAACATAATTATGGAGCAAGAAGTTGAACCGATAGGCATTTAGTCTTCCAACTAACTGGCCTATTGGGATTCTAGTTCCCCAGCAGAAACACCTGTATAAATATGTACAGAATTGTAATAGATATATGCAACATGCTGTTTATTCTCGACATTTAATATAATTCGGTTTGTAGACTAGGAAAAAGGATATAATTGTATGTAAAGAAACCCAATGGAGCTCCTTTAAACCACAAGCCAAAAGCACTTGTATAACTAATCCGCAAGTCTGAAGAACCGTTGTCGCAAGAAATAATTTCAGATTTTTTGGTATCGCACTGCAGTGAAAACTGCAGGACATGGAAGGGGAAAAAATAATCAGATCACCTTGGTGTCAAAGCCATAGCGAAAGCCCCATGACACAGAAAAGACAGGATAAGATAATTTTATTAATTTCCAACAAATGAACAAATGACCAAAAAAGGAGTCAATGGGATTAGAAAATACAGTCAATGATACCAATCAATAATCAGCTCATCCAGTATCAAAGTCACAGCTAAAGCCGCAGAACACAGACAAAAACATAAGAAACAGATCAAAAAGCACTCCATGGAGAAATCATGAAGAGGATAAGTATGATATACTAGCCCTTCATTCTAATGTAGGCGTGGGGATCTGGTGTGACCGCTTGTGTTACCTGGATATGTTATTCTTGATGTACATGGGAATCGATTTTTAATGTTATATATGATTCATTTATGTTTTTTTATATAAAGAGAGTGAGAAAGAGAGAGTAAGAATTACCTGCTGGAGGAGCTCCTTCTGCAATGCCAACACCTTCTTGCTATGCTGTACGGTAGCTTGCAAGGATGCTTCCGGAGCCTCATCTTCACTACTGGGTCCTTCATTCTGAGCATTTACAATAACCCCACCTCTGTTCTTGAAGAATTTTGTTGAAGCAAGTGGTGATGAGAGACCCACCTTGAAAACTGTGAAATGTCTGCTAGGAAAAGCTTTAACTGATCCACAATTGGGGAATTTTCTGAAAGTGCTCAATCCCTCCAGTGGATCAAATGAAGCAAGTATAGATATGGAACTGCGGGGTCTCTCCAAAGACACCATGGTTTTCGGAACAGGGGAGAAGAAAATGAGAATAACCCACGAGGAATAAGACTGAATTTGAAGAAAAAGAGAAACATGCAAAACAATCAGAATGAGCAGGGGCAATCTCGGATAAATTGGGCAGAATAATAATTCGATCGATTGAAGTATTAGTTCAACAGCTTGCAATACACCGAGGAAGGAAGTGAGAAGCAGAAGAACCCACTTAAAATGTGGCTGAAGAAGAGGCAGAAAAACCCAAATCAAATTCTCATACAAAACAGAAGGAAAGAGAACAATTCAAAATAAAAGAAATGTCAGAGATTATCAGGACAATTCACGATGTAAATGTGCTACATGAAAAATAGCGGCTGCTAGGCAACGCTAACACAATTGAATGCTCATTCTTTGTCCTTTGTCTATCATGTTTTGTATTATGGTATAGAATGAAGGGCATCCTGGTTCTAGTTTTAAAATTTATGACCCAAGATTACAAGATTGCTCCATAGGATTAAAAACAATATAAGAGTGAATCGTACACATGATTCACTGAGCAGAGCGGTACACGTATCCTTATCCTACCCCACAAGTTTGAAAAAAGAACAAATGGCATAGTGGAAGGAAATTCAATTAGCGCAATAATCATTTTATTTTCATCAAGTAGGCTAGTGCTTTAATCACTTATTCATATGGATAATTGAACTTCGGTTGGCGTCCTCTCACATGTCATTGTTTTCACGGATTAAAGATTTTACAATTCTATCTTTAAGCCAGATTGACAACCGAGGTTCCTAAGTGACATAGAATTACGCTATAGTTACAAGTTTTAATTATCAAGTCATAATTAATTTAAGTGTAGAAATTTATTTTAAAATGTAAAAATTTTGGTGAATCTTACTAATTTTTAGGGTAAAATATCTAAGTCTTTTATGGATGGATTTTGAAAGTGATCTTCCATGCGCAGGATATGGGTACCGAAACCGAAGTCTACGGAAAGGAGGCCCATTATGATTCCCTCTGCAATAGATTGTGTAGTTCATAGAGCCATCACCAATACGCTTGAGGAAGTTTATGAACCTGTATGGTTATATTTTTGTAAAAATATTTAATTTTTTAAAGATTTTATATCGTTTTTTATAAAATATTAGCTATTTTCAAGATAAAATAATTTTATTCTATAAAACCTGACTAATTTTCAAGGTGAATCATATTTATAAAAATAGAAATTGATGATACCAAGCATTTTACATTCAATCTTATCTTATATAAAATTAAGATGCAAGCCACAAGCTTCCAACTTTAAGTGTTTTAATTCAATTCTATAGTAATCATAAATAAATACATTTTATGTTAGAGATGGTTTCATCAATCTAATGCAATGATAACATGACCATTTTATAGAGGATGATTTGTTTTGAATAAGAAATGATAAGTATGGTTTCTCACCTAAGTGGCAATGAAAGGAGCATAGTGAACTTGTTCTATAGCTATCATATTTTTTATTTGATGAAAAAGGTAGCACAAAAAGTGGAATCGATTTAGAACTAACACAATCACATTAAACATGCTTGATGTATGTCAATAAATGTATATGAAGTGTCGAGTATTTGTAGTAATTTTGTTTTAGTCTTATCTTTTGAGCATAAATAGTTTAATGTGCATAGAAGAAAAAGGAGAAGAGACAAGAAAGAATTGGAAGAAGAAATGCACCCCAAATAATGAAATGATTAATTGATTGATGCCTATGTTTTTGCAATGAGTGATTAATTTTGTAATGCAAATCAACCATGAAACAACCTTCATATGAGTTGTGGAGGATGATGGGAAGTGTGTCATCCTTTTATAAATTTTATTGTGTTAAAATTGTTTCAAAAAATGGCTAATGTGGAAAGGTGAGTATGCTTATTCGATGGAATTAATGAAGTCTTTGTAAGATTAAAGAGGACTATCAACTTTCCAAATTGTAGAAGGTAGAAGTAGAGCAAGTCAAAGTGGGAGAAGGGAAAGCTTGGATGCTATAGTCAAAGCCCATTTGCAGAATATGATGATGTTGTCATGCAAGAAATGTTGAGTTAATAAACCATTTGTTTAAAGCTCGTTAGAGTTTTTGGTAAGCTAAGAAGACAAGTTAAAGGGTGCATTTTTACAAGTGGGTGCAATTGGAATATAAGGTTCTTATTATACAAGCAATGTTGAGCTAGTGGAGCATTTGTTTAAAGCTCACTAGGATTTTTGGTACACTAAGAAAACAAGTTCAAAGGTGCATTCATACAAATGGGTGCAATTTGAATATGGGTGCGTTGAGCTAGTGGAGTATTTGTTTGGAACGCTTGATATTTATCGGTAAGTTAAAAATACAAATTAAAAATGTATTGATACAAATGGAGGTTGAAATATGAGTTTGTGATGGTGGAGCATTTTTTTGGAACCCCTTGGAGTTTTTCGTAAGTTGAGAAGACAAGTTAAAAGGTGCACTGATACAAATCGGTGCAATTTGAATATGGGTTCTTTATGTTGGTGGAGGATTTGTTTAGAACCCTTTAGAATTTCTGGACATTAACTATGTATACAAATTAAAAGGTGTTTTGATACAAATGATGCAAATGGAATATGATGACCTTATCATATAAGCAATGTTGAGTTAGTAGAATATTTGTTCAAAGACCTTTATAGTTTTTTGTGAATTACGAAGACAAGCTAAAAGGTGCATTGATACAAAATAGTGAAATTTGAATATGGGTTCTTTGAGATACTAGAGTATTTGTTTGAAACTCTTTAGAATTTATGGTAAACCAAGAAAACAAATTAAAAGGTGCATTGATAAAAATGAGTGCAATTGGAATATAATCATATTGTCATACAAGGTGTATTGATAGAAATGGGTGCAATTGGAATACAAGCATATTGTCATACAAAGTTGTGTTGTTAGAGCATTTGTTTGAATCTCATTTGAGTTTTGGTAAGCTAAAAAAACAAGTTAAAAGATGCATTGATATAAATGGGTACAATTTGAATATGGGTTATTTAAGTTTAATTTATTTGGAACCCTTTAGAATTTTTTGGTAAACTCATAAAACAAATTAAAAGAGACATCGATATACATGTTTGCCTTGATATGAGGTTTTTGTAATACCAACAATGTTGAGTTAGTGGAGAATTTGTTTAGAGTCTTTAAAGTTTTTGATAAGTTGAGAACACGACTTAAAAAAAAATTGATATAAATGGATGCAATTAAAATATGAAATTCTTATTATACAAGCGGTTTTAAGCTAAAAAAAATATTTATTTGTATCCTTTCAAAGCATTTAATTTCAGGTTAAAAATATATTAATATGAAATGATTATTAAAAATTGTATGTATATTTTCTTCTCAATTTTGCCTCAAATCACATATCAGGTAATGAATCTATATAATTATGAATGGAAAGTTATTAATCTTATAAATACAATTCTCATTTATATTCCTTATACGGTTATTTGTATTGTATTTGTTTTATTCTCATTTATATTCTTTATACGGTTATTTGTATTGTATTTGTTCATTAATCTTTATTAAATAGTATATTAGTTTAATTTTTTACAAATTTCTTTAAGATCAAGGAAAATAGAGAAAATTATAATATAAAAAATATATATATAAATTTAGAATAACAATTTCAAAAATTCTAAAAAATTAAGATGACAAATTTAGCAATGCAAATTTGTACAATTTTAAAGATTGTACAACGGTTACAAATTTGTACAATTTTAAAGACTGTACAACGGTTTGTACAATTTTAAAGATTGTACAACGGTTACAAATTTGTACAATTTTAAAGACTGTACAATGGTTAAGATGAAGATAACAAATTTAACAATGCAAATTTGAGGTACAATTTTAAAGATTCTACACGGATTAAAAAGATAAATTTAGCAATGCAAATTTGAGGTTTTGTTGATTTTGGAATGCAAATTTCTTAAATTAATATGATAATATTATAATTTTGATTTCATATTTTATAAATTAATTTTAATTTATAATTATTATTTATATAATATTAGAAATTATTGTATTTTAATAATATATTTTTATATTGATATGTTTTATATTAATATTTTAAAAAAAAATTATTTGTAATTTTTTTATAGTTTTTTTAAATAAAGAAAATCTATATTTTGTATATTATGATAATATTTTCATAATAATAAATATGAGTTTTATATGTGTATTTAGGTTTTATTTTGAGGATGGTATCTAGGGTAAATTCTAGAATCTTCAAGGTACAAGGTGCGTCAACAATAGCGTTTAAAGCCATTACAATGATATACTCGTTAATAACTCAAAATGTCACTTGTGGAATTGAACCTAAGTGGGGAAAATAACAATCATTTTTCCCAACCACCCAAGAAAAATCCAGTTAACATATATATAATTATAACTATAACAATTGTTTTATTTCCATGAAAAATGTATAATAAACGACCTTTCTATTTTTAAAGGGATAAATATTTTAAAAAATTATATCCCCATCTTTGTGAATGTGTGATTCCTTTTAAGAGATCACAAGTTCAAATTCAGAGGGGTGTAGGGTATGTATACCTCCGTAGACTTTACCAGTCAAACCGTTCGGTGGAGAAGGTCTCATACACCAATTTGATGTCTGACTTGGTCATGATCTTAAAAATAAATTAGTGTTGCCCCGGATGGGGTGACACGACACACCGAGTCGGTGACACATGGACACGCACTAAGAGCAGAGTTAAGTGCAGGTTTAATTGCGGATGGTAGCCACCCACGCATTAGCATTAACAATGGGGGTCGGCCATCGCAGGGATCATACGAAGGCGAGGTTCCCTCGCGCGACCATTTACTCCTCCCGCGAGTTCAGACCGGTCATGGATTTGGAAGATCTAATATAGAAGGTACTACCCTCTTTTTTATTTAAAAAAAAAAAAAGTTATTATTATTATTATATAAACAATAGATCATGATAACCATAAATAATCTTTCTATTTACAAATGAACAAATATTTTAAAAAATCCTATTCCTATATTTATATCAACATATTACATATAATATATTATTACATATTTTTAATATATTAAATATAATAGTATATTACATATTATTAACATATTAAACGTAATAGTATACTACTATATGTTATAAACATATTACATGTAATATGTTATTCCTATCTTTATATCAACAATAGGTGATGGTAACACCTTCGTATTAGTAAATATGGATGATAATAAT
>CBVK0102434230.1:0-19181 GCA_900067695.1 Picea abies | reverse complement strand
TTNCANGAACACCTTCGTATTAGTAAATATGGATGATAATAATACATGTGCAAGTGTATTTTTTAAATGTTTTGTTTTTATGGTAAATGTGTTATAAATGGTTGTTCTATTTTCAATCATATAAATATGCAAGTGTATTTTTTAAATGTTTTGTTTTTATAGTAAATGTGTTATAAATTGTTGTTCTATTTGCAAACATACAAATATGTTATTATTATTTTATTATGACTAATGAAATATATATAATAATACAGTTGCAAGTGTATTTTTTAAATGTTTTGTTTATGTGGTAAATGTGTTATAAATGGTCGTTTTATTTGCAATTATACAAGTTCTTTATTTATTATTTTATTATGATTAGTGAAATATATAAATATAAAATCTTAAAATAATGTAGTTGAATTTGAAATGAATTTTTATTAAATAAAAATATAAAAAAAATAGTGTTATTTAATAAAATTGTTAATTTTTTATATTGTAAAATTTAAAAATTAAAATGTTATATATATTTATTTATTTATTTATATTTTTTTTTCGAAAGGATTAGGATTTTAGTAAATTTTTATGAAAATGCTTCAATTTTATGGAAAGTATTAGTGTAATCATTTCTCTTCATAAGAAATTAGTTAGTTTAGAAAGTTGGAGATGGTAAAAGGGTAAGATTGGGATTTGAACTTTGAATTGGATGTGGGGGCAATATTACATACCTCAGGATCTAGTAATTAGATTAAATAGTTGAAGCTTTTTAGTACTAGCTTATGTGATAGATTCAATGACAACAAATTTACGATAGTAAGGATGGAAGTGTGCAGTTGCATTAGGTCTAAAAGGAGTGTTGGCAAAACAATGGAAAGTTTTTACCACGAGTTGTCCAAAGCCCATATCCGATTAAAAGAGGATTGTTTGGTATAGTCCAAAAATCTAGTAGATTGTAAGTTCACTACAAAATTAGGATACAAGACTATGTTTGAGGAAGGTAGTGAAGAAGAAGTATGGTGGTGGAGAAAAATCAAGAAAGTGAGGGCACCATTGAAATCTAGAACCTATATGTGGCTTTCGTTAGCAAAGAAAGCACTAACATGGGAAGTACTTTAGCAAACTAGAGCAAGGCAAGGGCCAAGAACATGTCATTTGTGCAAAAAAGATGAATCTAAAGATATAGATCATTTATTGGAAAATTGTGAATATGCAAAGGAGGTCTAGGGATCCATCATGGTCTTAACAAAGGGAGAGGGCAGCTAGAATGCAGACACCCTAATGGAAAACACAAAGAAGTGGTATGATGAAAAAACACTCAAGCAATTCATAGTAATTTCCTTAATAATGTCATGGGAAATTTGGTTAGCAATGAATGCAAGCGTATTTGAAGGTAAGGTTTCTCCTCCATTCGAAGTTCAACAAAATGAAATTTTTATCTAATGGAATCAAGAGAGTGCCAATATTGAAAAAACCAAGAAGGATAAAACCATTGGAGGTAGATAAGTCGTAGCCTTGCACCCTTTTCAATGGAGCTTGTGAAGGCAGGCATAGTATGTGTGGAGTAGGAGGTGTTATCTACCTTTCATATTCCACAAAATTTACTTTAGATTGGGTTTAAGCGAAGGCACCAATAATATGTTAGAATGGAAGTCGTCGGGAATTCTTCTAAGACTGGCAAAAGAACAAGGCATGTCTCACATTCAAGTGTTTAGATATTCAAATCAATCATAGATTGGGTAAATTGCTCTTTTGGTATGCAAAATATTACATTAAAACCCTTATTTGATCAAGTCAAGTCATTAGAAGTGACATTCTCAGCCATCACATATGCATATATCTTTAGAGAGCTAAATATGGAAGTAGATCATAATAATAATAAAAAAACAATGGAGCGAGGAGGGTACATGGGAGATTAATGAAGATGAGGTTGGGTAGTTTCTTTACTAGACCCTTGTTTATTGCTTAAAACAATGGTCATGCTTCTTTTTAGCCTTGTTTCATGAGCCACTAGTATCTTTTACAAGTTTCTCTATGATAAATATTGAACATTGGGCCAAGCCCATGACTCTTTCTGTACTTCTATGAACAACATACACTATATGTATGAACAGTTTATGATGTCCTTCAAATTTTTAGGATATTGTTAGTAGGTTTCTCTTATGGCATTTTAATCCAAATTTAATATGTTGGAGTTGAATATTATTTCAACTCTTTCTAAATGTAATTTTCTTTTCATATTGAAATAGAAAACTATGAATTTTCATATATATATATATATATATTCTCAAGTGATCATGAGTCAAACGTGGGATCTCTCTCTTAAAGTTGGGGAGGTCACGAGTTTGACTCTCTTGATCCCCTTGGGGTTAAGCTCCATAATCAAGGCTGACAATTTACCCCATTTACCATCCATGGATCATGGGGAAAAGTCTAGAGGGTTTCCACCAACTTTTCCTTAGAGAATATATATATATATATATATATATATATATATATATAGAGAATATATATATATATATATATATATATATATATATGAATTGTTGAAAAATGTCTAATGTGGATAACACTAGTTAAAAAAAAAATTTGAAGTCCACAATATAAATAAATAACATTGTTATTAATTACCCCAATGTATTTTACACACACACACAATGATGATGATGGTGATGATTATCTTTCACTAAGATCAACTTTGGTATATCATACCTATACAATTAAATCGATTACTTTGATTTATCAAGTTCTTTCTATGATAGAATAACTTGGAAATGAAATTTCCAAGTCTCCTTTGAATTTTACAATTCAACAAACTATGGAGTTCAGTTTTATTACAAATGTTCTGAAAACTATATCTAATGTATTCATATGCTATGTGCTCCAAGAGGATGTGCTTTTCATCCCCTACATTATTAGTCTCACGGGATTTATATATCCTTTTGCGCCAAGGTTTTTTTAGGTCTTGTCCATGCTATAATTTTACATCCACATGATACATAGATCTCCACTCACAAAATTAACCTACAACTTAAATAGAAAAATTGGAAACACCAATCAAACTTTTGTATCATCATAAACACGACCACTAAGTGGGGAACTCGAGGTGTATACACCACATATAAAAAGATGGGATCAACATTGTAGACAAATAGAAATTAGATATATAAATCGAAAACATGAACATATTCAACAACAAATGGAAGTTTGGAACAACAATCATTATCTTCTCATTCACACAATATAAAAGTTACATTATTGTCCCCAAGGATCTACACAAGCCTTAGGCACTCTCTTGGTCATAGAATCACTCTACACAAACTCACTATATATAAGCCTAACTAGTGTGCCTTGCCTTACTAAGTCAAACTTAAAAAGAGAGGTAAGAGCAATTAAAAAAGTAATGGTTAATAATATACATCATGAATGGAATCATCCACCACATATATCGACGAATTTCTCCTCAAGGGATATACCCTACTTAGCATGTGTAACTCCTATCATAAATGCATCATAATGTGTAAGAGGAATTTGTCATAACTATCATATGATTTTCCATTACCTTGCACTGACCAAAAACAAAAGATGTTGAGCATCATGAGTGTGAGGAATCTATCATATGGGTGTAAGGGAATCCCTCCCACATGGCACACCCATCCTACAATGAATCACGTTTAACACTCATATGCCCTTTCCCTGGGAGAACAACTTGAAACAAACAAAAACTAGCACTCCCTCTTTGGGATGAAGGTGTTGTCCACCAAGCTAAGCTTCTCTCTCAGAATCTCGAACTTCCCCTATGTAAGAAGTTTAGTTAGAATGTCGACAACCTGCAAATTAGTCAAAACATAATCAAGAACAATAGTTCTTTTTTATACACTATCCCTGAGGAAACAGTACCAAATATCAATGCGCTTGGAGTGCTCATGAAACACTAGATTCTTAGATAACTTGATGCAACTTTGATTGTCATTGTACACAACAATGGGTTGCAACATATGATCGATCAACTATGTAATCAACTTGTGAAACTAGATGGCCTCACAACATGTTAATGACATTGACATATACTCTATTGCAGCTAAACTAAGAGCAATTGTCACCTATTTCCCATTGGACCAGGGAATCATCCTCGATCCCAAGCTGGAGCAGTATCCAAGAGTAATCTTCCTTGTGTTTGCATCTCCTACCTAATCTTAATCTAAAAATCCATGTAAAAACAATTCTCCATCTGTCACATACCTCATGCCATAATGAATTGTGCCCTTAAGATATTTGAGCACATGTTTGGTATCTTTCTAATGAATTTACCTAGGTTCAATCACAAATTGGCTCAAAGTATTCATTGCAAAACAAATATCAAGCTTGGTATTCACAAGATACATAAGGGAACCAATCAAACCCTTATACAAATATGGATCTACCAAATAGGAATCTAAATCAACAAATAGCTTCAAAATTGTCACCATGGGTGTGGTCAAGAGTTTGTAGTCTAGCATCTGAAATCTCTTCAAAAACTCTACTTTATACTTCCCTTGCCCAAGAAAGAATTATGCTAAACCTATAGAGCCAAAAAGTAATGCATAAGACCAATGACCTTCATGTCATATTCACTTACCAACTTCTTCTTACATCACACAATGGGCTTCTCAGAATTACCCATAAGAATAAAATCATCTACATATAGGACCCAAAAAAGAAAATTAGATTGATCATATAAATAATAAAGATTTGGATCTGTTGCAATATTCATGAAGCCCAGTTTCAATAAGTACTCATTAATCCTTGAGTACCACACACATGATTCCTACTTTAGCCCTTAAAGGGCCTTCTTCAACTTGCATATATGGGTATGTTGTCCATTACCTCATAACCTCTCGTCTCGTTATTGTACATTTCCTCTTCAATCAAACCACATAGAAAAAGTAGTATTTACATCCATTTGGTATAGAGGAAAACCAAAGTTGATGCAATAGGCATGATTTCTTTGATATAATTATACCTTGCAATTAGAAAAAAAGTTTCCCCATAGTCAACTCCCTCTTTTAAAGAGAATCCTCCTACTATGAATACAAATTTGTACTTCCCTAGCTATGCTCCCATATGTTGCATGCTCTTGTACAACCACCTGGAATCTACTACAGATTAGCCTCATCAAAGTTAAAAGGCCTTACATCAATGATAGAATACATTAGTGCAACATAAGAATATATCTTATAGGTGGATGACTCACCTGAAAATTAGAGATGGGTGCTCTCACTTGCTTTGCCTCCTTTAATGTTTGGGTAATCCATGTCAACTTCCTAGCTAAAATTGAGGTTAATAAGCCCTATCATTCCTGAACTAGGATCTTTTTTATCTGAATTTGAGTCTAATTTATCCTTCTAATGAAACTCCAATTTAGTCTCCTTCACAACTTCCAAAATCTCTATGGGACGATCATGGGAACTTGAGGACCATCTTTCTTGATTAAAATTTACATCCCTACTTACTAGTGTCTTCTACTGCGTTGGAATCTAGATTCATTAAACCTTCGATGTTTCACTATACCCAACAAAAATACCCTTGATACTTGAGGGATAAAACTTAGTAATATTATTTTCATGAATAAAAACAAGACAACCAAATACACAAAAGTGGGATACCTATGGTTTCTCACCAATAGAGGGTTTCTCTAGTGTCTTATCCTTTAATACATTATGAGGACATTGATTTAGAATTTACAAAACCATACTGCATACCTCCACCCAAAGAGACGTGGGAAAATCCAAGTCATAGATCATAGCCTTGGCTATCTCTATGATATAACGATTCTTCCTCTTTGCAACCCCATTCTATCATGGGTTGCAAGGCATTATCAACTCCCTATTGATTCCTACTTACTTCCAAAATGTATCAAAGTCCTTGGAGGTGTACTCTCCTACATCGTTAGATGTCAACACTTTAATATTTTTACTTGTTTGATTCTCCACGAGAGCTTTAAGCTCTTGAAACATATTAAAGAATTCTTCATTGGTCTTCATAAAGTAAATCCATGTCTTTTTAGAGGAATCACCAATACATGAAACGTAAGAAGTGCTCCATGTCAAAGAAGTTGATGACATAGGTCCACATACACGTGAATGAATCGAATCAATAATATATCTTGATCTATGCTCATCATTTGGAAAAGCAGTCTTTGTATGTTTTATGAGTGCACAACCCTTACACACTGCTCACTTCTAGATATCTAAGTTTGGTCATCGTTGTATTGTGTCCTTCAAGTGTGGTAGTGATTCATAGTGTAGGTGAACAAAACTCTTCTACCAAATCTCTCTCAACTTGTCTACGAGCAACCTATACCAACCACCTTCTTGCACACATTTCACTAAGAGTTGACCACCCTTATGGATAAAATATATTATGATGACACACTTATCATCACACCAAACCACACGCTTAAGGTTTTTCATGATTGAAACTAAAAATAAGATTCTTAATTAAACCAAGAGCATACAAAACATCATTCAACTCAAGAATTAAACCAAGAGCATACAAAACATCATTCAACTCAAGAACATAACCTGATGGCATGCAAAAAGAGACAGATCCCATTATAGTAACTAGATATGTGGCAACATTGCCCAACTCCACCTGTATGTTGTCTTCTTGTTCTTGAATTCTGCTAAAAGGATTTGTGTTGAATGTCACATGTCTATATGCTATGTTTTCCACATACCACCCTACACCAAAGATAGTATTAATGGAAAGACACAATACCATGGAAAAGGCAATCTTAAGCTTGGATGCTAACTCATCCACCCTTGAATCTTCTACATTCTCTACAAATTGTTTTTGTTGCTTATCCTTATCTGTTGTAGGGGTGCAAGGGAATCTCTCCCACGTGTCACACATATCCTACAATGAATCCCCTTCAATACTCACGTGTTCTCTTCCTAGGAGAACAACTTGGAAAAAACAAAAACTAATAGTCCAATGCCTTGTTCCATTATGGAGCTCATGGGAATTTGTTCTTATGTTTGCATTTTTTTTTTCTTCTTGAGCTAGAAATAATGGAAAGATAATTTTGATCTAACTCTGGGTTAATGATTTCTTTGTAGTGATTCAACTTTGTCTTATTCTCAATATCCCTATCACTCCTCATTTTCTTGTTAAATTTAGTTATGATAGTGATTTTAACAATATTGATGTCTTGGAGAGCATCCTTATCCACTATCACCCATTGCTTCAACCAAGAAACTACATCTCTAATCCAACCTCTTTTGAGCCTTGTGTGACTTTTACTGATGTTTGAAGTGGTGGTAGGAAGCCTCTCATTCTTCATGCTAATTAGCTTATGCTTGTACATCAAGTACATGATCGTGGCCTTTCTCTCAATGGGTGAAAACTTGACTTATAAAAGAAGGATAGGATTAGGTGTAATGCACTTAATTTTAAGGTTATTGATTATAAAATGCTTATGGATTTTCTCACTTTTCCTCCAAGTTTCCCTAGAAATATGATGGCCCCAAATTTCACAACCACATAGAATCATTGGGGTAACAAGGGTGTCAAAGAGGACCATCTTTTTTCCCCACAACCAAAATTCTTTAGCTTTACAATTGTTTTGAAGACCAAAATAAGCTTTCCAACCTCCAATAATTTTTTTCCAACATTATAATTCCAATTTAGCTTGTGATAAAAATTATTTCCAAGATACTTATAAAAATGGACTTCTTCCAAGTTTTATTATTATAACAAAATTAGGGTACATGATTCATGGTTCATTTTGACCTAATGGTTATAAAAAATGGACTTCTTCCAAGTTTTATTATTATAACAAAATTAGGGTACATGATTCATGATTCATTTTGACCTAATGGTTATATATATATATATATATATAGATAGATAGATAGATAGATAGATATAACTCTAAAGTGAATGAAATACACATTATGAAGGTGCACTTGGCACACTACAAAATAAGGAGGAGACATAGATATCAACCACATCTCCAACTCCGTGATCATTTACTTGTTCACCATCACACTTTGTCACCATCTCACCAAAAAAACTTTAAAAAACATTAAATATTAAAAAATTAATAGTCTCTATCAATATCTATTATAGTCTTCGAAAAAAGTATTCAAACATACTAATCTTCAAGTTCAAACTGGCTATTAGCAATCTGGAAATAAAAATATGCATAGATTACAATTTATGTGTCATCCTTGACTCAATTAAGGTTTCTTGAAAGCATTCCATCAAATTGAAGACCCTCCTTTGATAAAACATCCACATGTGTGTTCAACTATATGTACACATGGAAGAATTTAATTAGATCAATTAACTTAGAATTTTCTTTAAGTTGCCTTGCCAATTTTTGTAGTCCCAAGTTCTGAATTTGATGTTCATTATTCAACTATTTTATAACTAGTTGGGTGTCTTCGAAGATTTGAAGTTTTGAAATTCCTCAATCTAGTACCAACTTCATGAAAGATCGTATTGTCATCACCTCGACAAAATTGTTTGTTCCAGGTCCTACATTTGATTTAAATTGTATATGATGATTGCCATTATAATACATAATTCCCCCTATACTACTTATATGCTCAGGACCCTAGAAGTCCTCCATCAAAGAAATCCCAAGGATAAGTCTTGTCTACTAATAACTCACCCATTTATTGTAACACCCCAATTTTGATCTCTAGAATAGCAATGTATATGTGTACATGATGACTGGCTTAAGAGTCGAATGATGTGATATGTAAATACTATACATTGAATGATAATAATAAAATACATCACATGTTGCAGATGAAGAAGGACAAAAGAACTAGGGGCTATGATTCCACAAGAGAGGAAAGAAAGGGAGCTTAGGGGGCTTAAAGGGGCCAGAGTAGGATGATATTAACTTATTGTGAGCCTAAGTCCTTATACCTTGACTTTATTAATCAATTGCTTATGTTTCCTAAATCTTTGGACCTAGGGATTAGTTGTCGAGAGAGAAACATGTACTTTTCATGAAGACATGTGGGTTATTATGGGCATGCAAAATATTCCTTAGTTTTGTGCATGCAAAAGGGATTGGACACTCATTCTACCAAAGCCTTATCTCAAAGCATAAGTTGTTGCACTAATGATGTAATACAAATTATGGGAAATGAAACCATGTGGAAATTATGACCCCGTGAGAGGGAAATTGTTGTCATTGAGAAAAATAATTACAGATGAGAATCCCTGGAGTTCCCAGGAGAGAGATTTCCTGGCCAATCTATGCTAGAGACCTAGAGCGAAGTGGGATAGCCCAAGGGATTGGATGACAAAGAACACGATCCTATTCCTTGGGTTATGCGGGTTTATGGGGCAAGAAGTGGATTGGGATAGTTTTAAGAGTTAACGGATTGTGAAATTATGGAAAATTGGGCTATGTGAGAGAATCAGAGAAATCCATAGGTGATTTCATCCTTGTGGACTCATAGCCTTAATCTGGGGTGGACTTGTTGCAAAAATATTAAGGGGAACAAAGAGCTTACGATTGGGTGGAACGTCCTTCGTTTACAACCAGTTGGTCATTAATTCATAGAAAGATAAGTGTTATGATTTAATTATGATTACGTTGTTTATGTTGAGAATTCGTTTACGGTTATTCAATTATGTTTGCATATATAATCCTACATCTGTATCTATGGACGATTTAATTGTGTTTGTATGAGCCAACATTGTCATATCTACATGCATTAATTAGTCAATAATAGGTCAATGAGGAAATTTGGTATGAAATCTAAAATCAATGTGAATTGGGTGTAGTATGGATGATGGGTATATTATAGATTGGTATCAAAGCAAGAAGCTATTGAAAATTGGTGGTTTCAAGAGGTACCCTGTAGCCTCAATGGTGGACAAAGGGTACTAGGTATGTGACAATGTTGTAACATAGCATAATTTTGATTTAATGGGAGGAATTTGGAGTACCCAACCACCTCAACCATGTTATATGGGTGGTTGGGTATGTGACATCTATCTAGTCATAAGCATTGAAATGGTCACCTTTCACAATTGATAAATAACACAAATTTGAGAAAATACTTGAAATGTTTGCATTTGTCTCTTTTCAAATACTAGTGTATTGTGTGCCAACTATGTACTCCAAACTATAATAAAAGGGACAACTCTATAAGATTTAAGTTCAATCCTATGAAACCATGATTATAAACATAAATCAATTGTAGGTCTTTTCCATAGATTATATGAGCCCAACCATATGATAATATCACTCCAAATATTTCAACCAAAAGGGTAGTGAAGGAACAAATGTTCATGAGATTCCTCACTCTTCATACACATCACACAAATATTCAGACCTTGTTGACCTTTTTCTACAAGAAATCACAAGTTGGTATTTTATTCCTTAAGACAAGTCACGAGAACAACTTAGTTTTCTTAGGGGTCTTTACTTGCCAAATTTTGGACCACCACCAAGCCCTTTCCTAATTATTAGATTTTTCCATTGCCTTATAATCTTCTTTGGCACAATAATCACTTAAAGTCTTGTTTTTATCCCACACCAGTTTATATGAATCATCCTTTAGTCTAGGATGGCTTCTCAACAACTCCTCTAGAAATATATTCCAAGTATCAACAAACTCCCCATTTAATACTATCATTTCTATTGATTTCCACCATTGGTGCCAAATGTTGGAGGTCTCAAGGTTTGATATCTGATTGAGGGAAAAGATCCCCCTTTCTTAAAATGAAATAGTATTTCTACACCCCATGATTGCATCTACTCCTAGTCTAATTTGGGTTCCCTTTCCCACCTTCCATGTAAGAAAAGACCCAATAATTGGAAAAGCACCTACCAATTCCTTCCATTGAATGAAGACATTTTTTATCCTCTTTCTTAGGATTCTTGTCCAAACCATTAGTAAGGTTGGTGAAATGTGTTTTTTTATAATTATTATTTTCCATAAGCTATTCTTAGATATCAAATTCCAAGACTTTTCATGGCTAGTGACTTACCAAAGAGATGGATATCCCTAATTCCCAATCCACCTTCTTCTTTAGGATTTACTATTGACCGCCATTTTGTCAAATGGTATCCAAAATTTTCCTTCTTCCCATGACACATAAATGTAAAACATAACCTCCTTATCCTCTCCAAGATTCCTTTAGGAACGTATGCTAATGTATGCCAATAGACCAAAATCACCTTCATAACAAAGTTCACTAAGATTAGTCTGCCTCCCCTTGAGAGCCACCTATTAGACTCTTGTTAGATTCTCTTTTCAATCTTTCTTAGTAACCATTTCCAATATTATCTCCCATAACCATTGGGTTTCAGTGTAAGCCCAATGCATTTTAAACCATTATGAATATAATATTCAAGTTTCTAAATGGAAATTAATCTCTTAACCCGAAGCATTAAAGTAAATTGCATACTTCAAACAATTTATATCCATCCCAATGGCCTTGCAATATAATAGTGGGATTTCTTCGAGTTTCCTACCTTTTGCCTCTAATCCATTAGAGAATAGAAGAACGTAATCCAAAAAAATTAAATGTGTGAGAAATGCATTTCCCCCCACTTGAACTCCATGGCGTGATCGACCTCTCTTCACCTCCATAATAGAGTTGCTTAATCCTTCTTCCACCAACAAGAATAAGTAAGGGGACAAGGCACAACCTTATCTCAATCCTCTAGATATTTTGAAAAAAAAAAGATGTTACTCCATTTATTAGAACTACAAATTTAACGTATGTCAAGCATTCCATTATGCAATTCACCATTAGAAGAAAATATCCCACATAGATAAAAAGAAACATCACATATAACTAGTATGTCTAATAATAGGATTTGGAAAAATCAAGTTTTACCACCATAGTAGGCATTTTTTTTTATTGTAATTGATTGTTGTCCCTCCTGAACCGAAGTTATAGCCTCGTGGATTTGTCACTCTTCCAAAAAACCAAATTGTTATGAGGAGATTACATTTGATAGAACCCTCTTCAATCTCATGGCCAGAACTTTAGAAATGATTTTAAAAGAACAATTACATAGGGAAATAGGTTTGAATTTATCATATGACTCTGGCTTATCAAATTTGGGAATGAGTTTTATAAAATAAGTGTTAAAGGATCCCAACACCTTACCTGTAAGTTTGAACTCTTTGAAAACCCTAAGAAGATCATCACCCAATAAATAAATAAAACCCCATAAAGAACTCAATTGTCCACCCATTTAGTGCATACTCTTGTATTTTTGGAACAAGGATAGCACAATCACTAGCTCATCCTTGGAAATTTCTTCATATAGCGCCAAATTGTGCTCCTTTGAGACAAATTGAGGAAAATGTGAAGCCACTTTCACTATTTTGACTATATTTTCTCCTTTAGGTTATTTATAAATTGAATTTAAATAGTGAACACTCAATTTTACTAAATCTTTACATCTCCTAACAACCTCCCTTTCATTGTTCTTCATTTCCCATATGGTATTCAAATTCTTCCTAAAATTTGCATGCTAGTGAAAATATTGGGTATTCTCATTGCTTACTAACACACACACACACACACACACACACACACACACACACACACACACACACACACACACACACACACACACACACACCAAGTGTGAAAAAGGGAATGCATGTAGCCCCAGGAAGACAAGTGTCGACCTGGGTGCATGTGGTTAAAATCTAAAGAGTCAACTAAGTTGGGGGTTCTTTCTCCATTCTACCGTTCATTGTCTAAATTGTGTGACCTCCACATATGGTCTCTTCATTTGGCCTCCTTCCTTGACCTCTGCATAATTTCCTGTCACACATCATGCAACCAGTAAACCGTGCACCGATTTGTGTCTTCTGTAGAACTTGACACCTGGATAATTGCCTTAGAATGTTGTTTTTTAGCGTCTGGTTGTTGCCATTTGTGGGACTATGCCTGTTTCTGTTGTGGTCGTCATCCTGGTGTCAACTGAGTGCTTGATGTTGTTGCAGTTTCCCTCACCCGGTTGGAATTCAGTTGAAGGGTGTGTTCAAAAAGTGGGTTGTCAAGCTCATGGTAGAAGAAGTAGGTTGTCAGGCATGTGAGCAACTCCCTCCTAGTGAGAAAGTCTGCTTGGAAATGGTTTTCTCCCAGAGAGAGTCCAACACCAGCTACAAATCTCTAAGACTTCCTGATTCAGCCTATTGCTGAGACCCAGAGAGAGAAGTGAAGCATTGATGGACTGTGCTTGTGGAGGTGTATACTCCTAGGCAGAACATGCATGTGGGGAATGAGAGTTCGTGAGTAGTGGGCGTAAGAAGGTATCCTGGGAAAAATCCTTCCTATTATTCTATGTAGTTCTCCCTGTAACCTCAGCCTAGACTAGGATTCCTTGCCTTGGGTGGATCTTAGTCCTAGCTCAGGGGTGACCCACCACTAAACATGATGAGTAGCATGGTATAAGCCTGGGAGGTTCTTGGAAGGCCTGCACATGGTTGGTGGAATTACACCAGTAATAAAAGATAAGTTTTAATTTTGTACTTAATTTATAAGTATATGCACGTCTGTGATACTTATATGTATCATGTATTCTGTTGTGCATATGAATTATTGTTAATCTTCCGATCTCACAAATCCTTCCTATTATTCTATGTAGTTCTCCCTGTAACCTCAGCCTAGACTAGGATTCCTTGCCTTGGGTGGATCTTAGTCCTAGCTCAGGGGTGACCCACCACTAAACATGATGAGTAGCATGGTATAAGCCTGGGAGGTTCTTGGAAGGCCTGCACATGGTTGGTGGAATTACACCAGTAATAAAAGATAAGTTTTAATTTTGTACTTAATTTATAAGTATATGCACGTCTGTGATACTTATATGTATCATGTATTCTGTTGTGCATATGAATTATTGTTAATGCTAGGGATTATTTATGTTAGGAGTAATGTTATGTTTACTCTGAGTTACATGTGTTTAATTTGATTTCAATCCATGTTATTAATTAAGTATGAGAATGATGTTGTTTTGCACAGTAGCGTTTGCCTGGCCAATGGGATGATGACTGAGGGGTGTTACAGTTTGGTATTAGAGCCTAGTTTCAGTGTTGAATCTGGATGTGCCGGATAAGTGGTCTTTGGATCAAGATTTTGAGAAGAAATTCTGTTTGGAGGACTAATTTCAAACTTCAGAATGTTTCTGAGTGTCAACGGACTACTTGACCATGTTACAAAGATTAGGAGGTGTAGTGGTATTATAAAATTGCATCCGATGTGGTATATGGCCACAGGGAGAGAGAGAACTCCACACCAGAAGTGTTGGATCAAGTAGATGAAGGTTTAGAAGGAGGGTACCAAGTCATTGGCCAGAAGTCGTTGAGAAGTAGAGTTGTACGGTTAGAATTCTCTGTGGAGAACTTGTGAAATCGCGAGGGCCGTAAGATGGCCAGAAGTTGCAAGGTTGTTAGTGGATGGAGAAACTCGCCACCCTAGGATCTAGAATAAATGTGGGTCATTGATCATGGTTGGTTTGAACCATTGGATCATTTCGTGAATTCAAGGATTGTCAACTTGGAGCACAGGCCAAATTCTTGGTCACTCCAAGTCCCGAGTCATGAAAGAGATTAACAAGGGTAGAATCGGATGGTGGAGCCCTTTTAGAAAGAAGTGTCGAAATCCCATGAGCCATCGGATCCAACCAACTAGTGAGGAAGTTATGGCTGAAGAGCTTTGATAGGTGTAGGCATAGGAGAGATCTGGACATTTAGATCCAAATCATCGAGGATCATTGGATCTCGTACAAGAACTCGTGTATTGAAATTTGGGGATTGAAGTGACAAGAGATTTTGAGTCACTGCATCATGAACTCTTGGTTACCGAAAACCCGAAACCTTGAAATTCCGAAACAATCTACACCGTAGATTGTAGGAGAGGAACTTGACCATTGGATCAAGTACATGAATAGACCGTAATTTCAGAATTTCGGCAAACAGAAGTTCGAGATATGTAGATGCACGAACACCTAATGCTCAAAACTCTGAAAGGAAAAGTAAAAGTAGTGGGGCCCCCTAACATTGCTGGGAGTGAGGTGGACCTTTTTAAGGACACCATGTGTCACTATGTTGGTGGGAAACAATTGTGCTATGGGCCCAGAGGGTAAGGAAATAATATTTTCAGAAGTCGGGAGTTAGAGAGGGAAGCGAGTGCGAGAACCTCCCAGACCAAAACCCCGAAACCTGAAACCCCGAAGCCCTGAAATCCCAAAACCGGAAGTTTAATTTGGAGAGCCTTGTAGCACCTATCAGTTTAGCATTTTATGATGGGTCGTGGATGCATGGTTTGGGGACTAAGAAAATGGGGGCTATCATCGAAAATTGCAGAGCCAAACAGAGCTCAGAAAATTCCTGGAATCAAAACCCCCTTCTCTCTATCTCCCCTCAAATCCCCTCTCTCCTTTCCTACCCTCCCTCTCACTCTTCCTACCTCCCTCTCTCTCTGCCTACCTCCCTCTCTCTCTCTCACTCCCTCTCCACACACACACACACACACACACACACACACACACACACACACATGCTCTTCATTCAACAATCTGCAACAATTTCTTCTTTCTAGCTTCAAGTTATTTCGCTCTCAATAATTCCTCATTGCTAAAAACCCCAGATGCATTGTCACTAATAAAACACTTAATTGCTTCCTATGTTTCTTTCAGTAGTTAATCCCTGGACTTGAATCTTTCCATAGACCACTCTACCACCTTATATTCTATATATTTTAAGGATGCTACAAATTGTTCACTAGCATATTTTGGCAGTGGTCATCATAACATTTCCAATTGTTTTTTACTAGTTCCAAAAAATATTCTTCTTCAAGCCATACAAGATTAAATTTGAAAGGAGATGATGGTGTGTCATTCCTATACTCCAATTGAATAAAAATGGGACTATGATTAGAGATACCCCCTTCCACAATCCAAGACCTATAATTGTCTACCCTTTGAATCATATTTTCATAAACAAGGAATTTATCATGTCTTTTTGAAATCCCACCAAGGCCACTAAATTATTCCTCTAGATTGGCCTCATGGTAATGGGATATGCATAAATTAACCCTACTTTCTCAATCTCATAAGAAATGTACCTAACAATTCTATCAATTCCATCAACTTCATCCCAAACCCCTCTTTTACTAATGATTAAATTCAAGTTATCACCAATAAGCAATATACCTTCCCCTACAACTAACAAAGAGAAAATTATATCCCAAAAAGGCCACTGCCCTTCATAAGGATCATACACATTCAACACAATAATGGGCATACCCAATCTTTTATTGTGAGATTCCATGCATAGACCTAAAAATGCGGGAAATGAATTTGTTAAACATAAGCTCGACCTCCAAGTAGAAATCAAACACCCTAGAGCTCAACAGAGTCTAAATATGAAAAATCCCAATATTTAAAACTTTTCTTAAGACACCTAATCAACAATTATTTCCCATGGTTTCCTGTAATAATAAGATGTTTGGTTTTTCAGTTTCAACGAGTCTTGACAAAGCAATTTTTTTTGAATGATTGCTTAGTCCTCTGATGTTCAAGGAGCAAGTGATCATCTTGTAACTACTTTAGGTGTTTGCCTCTAAGTATCTTGATGATCAACCTTTGTTTCTCTTGTTGGATTACTATTATTGCCTTCTCTTGATCACGGTGAAGGAAATATTTCCTCCCCACTAAGAATGACCTTACCTCCTTTAGTAAATCAAGCCCTAGCCTCCTATCTCATCTTGAGACTTGGATCAAATATTGTATCGGTATTTTTCTTTTATTTATTTTGTTATGATTTCATTCCCCATGGTAAATTATCCATCCCCTAAAGGAATAATCATAGGAATAAGTGAGGAATAATTAATTATAAGGTCCCCACCCACCCCTCACCACCTCTGAGAGAGAGAATATGAACCTTGCCCTTTTACCCCTTTTTTCCCTTTTTCTCTTCGCTTATGTTTTCCCACCACATCAGGCATGAGTCACCATAGCTCATTTTGTAAATAATTTGTACTTGATAGTAATATCTCATAGGGGTTTGTTGACTTACCAATAACATTGGCATTAATGTTAGTCCTCCAAAGCCGAGAAATTTCGCCTTCATTCATCCCTGCACCTTCTACCAGACTAGAAGATTTATCATGATGACCCAAAGAAATACTTCAAGATTCTTGTCTCCAAAAACTATATCCCCATCAACAAAACTCATAATTCCTTGCATATGTTGTATCTCGATTGATACCTAGTGCTCTGAGCTTTTTTCCATCTCAGCAATTGGCACTAAGTTCATTGTAAACTATTTTTCTAAACGTTTATCCTTCGCCTCCTTTTCCCACATCAATTCGAACTTGATTAGGGTTTGTTTTAGATTTATTTTCCCAAAAATTGGGATAAGGCCACATACAGTCAACAATAAGATGTCCATAAACATGGCATCTAGCACACAAAAAAGGGATGTTCATGTAATAAGGAACCTAACAATGCACCATATCGCTTGCAACAATGTCAAGAGTTTCTTCCAACCCTAGTCTAATATGTATGTCCATCAAAATCCTTGACATAGAATGATGAACGTTGGATTTGTATGCATGGTCCACCATTATGGTTTTCCAAAGAAAATAACCCAAATCCTTTATGAAACCATCCAACCAAGGATCTATAGCTAGATTGTTAGTTTTACCCATATGGTAATCGATTTTTAACTTCAAAGTGAGGGTGAAAACAAAAGTGCCAAGGTTGGAGTGAAATAAATAAAGTACCCTAGAACCATTTTCCTCTGAGTATAGATTCTACATCTTTTTCAAAATGGAAGTTAGGGCTCATCCAACCTTTGCACAAAATGTTATAAGATGGACAATAGCCTAGAACCAGACATAAAAAAGTTTGAAGCCAAGAGTTTAACGTCTCCACACCAATACGCTAACCTACTAATTTTCCCACTAAGACCTTTTCAATATAGGACATGATTTGTTGCACCTTCACATCTTCCCCAACCACCATCTTTATCCCTTATTCTTTTTATTTCACAATCCTCCTTGCCTTTTATGGCTAATCATTTCTTCAATAGAGATTACATGCATTGGAAGCCTTTTCCCTCTTGTAATACTCTCCACTTCCACTTCTTCTTCGAAGGAGCCTTGTGCTTGAACCTCCCCTTTCCTACCAGAAAAATGATCAAAATCACATACCTTAGTTTTATTAACATAATTGTGAAAGATTGATTTTGAAACCCTTTCCCCAAGACACTTAATCAAGACACCATCATCCTCCAAATAAGTTTTAGGTGAACCATTATTCCTTTGACCATCAATCCCAAAGCCTCCAATGATTATAGAGTATTATCTGACATGATTTTCGTTTTCATTTAAAGATTTGATAGGAGTTATACCTACCTAAGAAATCCTCTTGTATGCCACCTTACAACCCTATCCATCGACTTTAACCAAAGTATGAAGTGGATCTTCCACCTTACCACCTATAACTCCATTTCCATCACAAATAGAGGTAGTTTCATGGCCTCTCCCAAAGAAATTGGCCCTGTGCATTGAAAAATATTGATCCTTTCGCTGAGATCTTGAAAATAATCTAGTAGTTGGATGTTCTTGACCTCCATTATTTCCAAGAGACCAGTTGTACTAAGGTTTTTTTCACCATCATCAACTCTATCTACTTTTCCCTTTTAATTTGCAAGCTAGCCTAGAGACTTGATGACGCAGGAGCATTGCCAACAAGCACAGGTGGAAGACAACTGGATATACACCAGCGCACATTTTGAAGACATTTAAATTTCAAAAGAAGAACATTAATGTAATAGCTGGAAGGATGTAATTACTCTTAAATTTTTTGGGGATTGTATGCAAATCTTGAGCGTTGCTCTCATCTGTTGGTTGTAGGCATTTAATGTAATAAATGTAAAGTACTTGTAGTCTTTAATTCGATAAGATAGCTTAGAGTTGTAGGAGGGAAAACTAAAGAAAGCTCCCTCGTATGTATTGTATGATCATTCTCAACTGTAGAGTAGAAGCTGTAGAGCAAGAGAGCATAGAAGAGCAGAGAAGAACAAAGATTGTAGACGTTGTATGACCAGATAGTTGTTGCTATAGAAAACCACGTACATAAGCACTTGAATTAATATAAGAATGCTTTGATCCAATTTCATGGTGTTGTTATGGTTACTGTTTGCATCTATTGAATG
>CBVK0102434225.1:0-13719 GCA_900067695.1 Picea abies | reverse complement strand
CCCCCCTTCCTTTCTCCCTTCCCCGTCCACCCTTCCTTTCTCCCTTCCCCTTCCCCCCTTCCCTCCGCCCCTTCCCCTGGACCTTTGGAGTCTCACCCTCTGCTCTTGAGTGAAGTCCCCTCGGGCGGTTCAAGACAAGTTTATCCCCCTAAGAAATCCTCCCTAGTCGACCACTCACAAAAGTCTCCTCCCCCAGGTAAATGGTGTGAACTAAGATCCAAAGGAGTCTGCAAGGGGCCTATCCCTGCAAAAGGAGGTTTGGCTCTGGACCCTCCCCATCCAAACCTGGCTAGAAGGAAATCCCATCTTCTTAAGGCTCAAGAAAAGGCCATGGAAAAAGTTAGAAAATTTAACAAGCTTCCATAGCTAGGGCTCTTAGAGCGAGGAATTCCTTAAATCTCCCTCCCAAATGATCCTACTATCGTTTGATTCAAGAGGGGTTGGGGGCCCCAAAAATAAGTTATCCCTCAAGGGGCTCCTTTTGAGCCTAAACCCTAATGTGATCTTAATTCAAGAAACCATGTGCTCTGGAGAGAAGGTCAGGGAGGTGTTCTCGCCCTGTCTAAGGAATTGGTCCTTTTGTTATCTCTATGCATATAGTATGTCAGGAGGAGTATTCACTCGATGGAGCCCTAATTTCAAGGCCCTTTCCTCCTCCTCAATTCGTTATGCTATCTCAGTTACCCTAAAACATAAGGATTGTGATTATTCTTTTTCCATGGTGAACATATATGCTCTATATTTTGATTGGGTACCCTATTAGGAAGAATCAAAACTTGCAGGAGCCTTTAGTGACCCACTCACTGTAATTGGAGGGGATTTAAACTTCTTTCTCTCTCTTAGAGAAGTATGAAGTGAAAATCATAAGGAGGATAGTTTGAGGGGGTTTTTTCGAACCCTTTTGGAAGATATGCATAAGGTAGATGTGGAACCGGTCAAATTGACACCAACCTGGAGAAATTTTAGAACATGAAGGGAAGAAGTTGCAAGAAGTCTGGACAAGTTTATGATATCTGAAGTTTTTTTAGAAATTGGAGTCCGGATCAAGTCCTTAGTTGGGGAAGGAGGGAGCTCGGATCACTGAAAAATCATCCTCTAGTGAGCCTATGGATTGGTAACTCCTCCTCCTCCCTTGAAGATAAGTCCAGTTTGGCTTGAAGAAGAAGATTTTAAAAAATTGGTAGTGTTTCAGTGGAAGAAGCTAAGTCTTTCGGATAAAAATCCTCTGATGGCTCAATTTGCGAAAAACCTTGGTAGAGTCAAAAGAGCCATAAAATAGTGGCTTCCTTCTTGGAAGAATCAAAGGCTTAGAGAACTACAAGAGACATAAGGAAAGTTGTCAGAGCTTTACAAAATTATCGATCTAGGCCCTCTTAATAATTCCCAGTTGAAGGAGCTGAGAGACCTGGAGGCAAACATACATGAATGGTTAGACAAGGAAGAACAAATATGGTAGTTGAATAGCAGGGCCTTATGGATAAAAGCGGGAGACAACAACACAAAGTATTTCCATCAGTTCGCCAACTTAAAAAAAAAAACATAAATTCAATATGGGATATAAAAAATGATGAGGCAATAATTCTTAGCTTCTATCAAGAGAAGGAAGAAGTATGAGCTTCTTACTTTGAGTTCCTTTTCAAGGCTCCAACAAGATGTTCAATTCATGAGATCATGGAGGTAGTCTCAAAATTCCCCTCGATTTTTCGGAAGAATCGAATCAAGATCTAGAAGAGGAAGTCTTTGAAGTGAAAGTCTCGATGCCCTATTTTCTATGCAAAGTGGAAAAATATTGGGTTTTGATGGTTTCACCATAGATTTTTACAAACATTTCTTTGAATTAATAAATAATGATTTAGTTTTGGTTGCAAGAGAATATCAAAGAAATGGCAAGGTTATTGGCTCTTTAAATTCTACTTTCTTGTGTTTAGTTCCTAAAAAATAAGATGGTGACTCATTTGGACATTATCATCCCATCTCTTGTTGCAATGTGGTCTACAAATTAATCTCCAAGATTATTGCAAGACGCTTAAAACCCATCTTAAGTGAGATTATTAGTGAGGCACAATTTGGGTTTATGTAGAATAGGAAAATACATGATGTCATGGCTATAGCTCAAGAGGTCCTCCATACTGTAAAAAGAAAAAACTTGAAATCAACGATCCGAAAGTTGGACCTTTCCAAGGCTTATGATAGAGTGAATTGGAATTTTTTTCATTTAGTTCTCATCCAAATGGGAATGAACCTCGAATTGGATCATGAGTTGTGTCTGAAACACTTCATTTCTTGTGCTCATAAATGAGTCTCCCTCGCGCTTTTTCAAAGCCTCGAGAGGATTAAGGCAGGGTTTCCCCCTATCACCTTTACTCTTTTTGATCATAGTGGAAGCTCTGAGTAAGTTGTTGAAGGAAGCTAGATCGAACAGTTCTTTGAAAGGTGTAAAGGTCATAGAGAGATAAATTATTTCTCATTTTTTATTTGTTGACAATGTATTTTGCTCCATCCAAGGTACCCTTAGAGAAGTGGCGATCCTTAAAAATATCCTAGATTTATTCTGTAATGCCACTTGAATGGATATCAATTTTGGCAAATATGCACAATTTTCCATAACTACCCTAAAGAGGAACATGCCCCTTTAGAAAACATCATCCCCACCCCAACAAAAGCATTAGATGATGGATTCAAGAACTTATGAATTTTTTAAAGCCTGAATGTTATAGAAAGGTGGACTAGGGATGGTTGATCTGGAAAATAGAGGCCTAAATCTCATTATGGGTTAATAAACTCCTCTCCTAAGGAGGAATATTGATTCTTCTGAAAGTAGTTCTTGAAGGTATTCCTGTATTTTGGAATTCTATAGCGGAAATTCCCAAAGGGGTCCTCTCCAAAATCTGAAAATTAAGCTTTCATTATCTTTGGGCATGACATAAATCAAAGGGCCTGCATATAACAAAATGGTCATCCTTAGCCCCTCCTAAAGATTTAGGAGGCTGGGGGATGAAGGATATCCACTCCTTTTCTCATGCATTGACATGTAGAAATTTGTGAAGGCTCACTCATGGATATTCCCTGTGGAGCAGGATTACGAACTCCAAATATTTCCCGTCCATGTCTATCGTCGATTGGTTCCGAGTCCCTCATAAATCCTCAAAGGGATCCATTGTATGGAAATCGCTGGTGGAGGTTTTCCCATTGGTAGGAGGCTGGATAGTGTGGAAAATAGGTAATGAAAGAAGCATTCGTCTAGGCTAAGATGCCTAGTTAGGCTCCGGTCCTAACTTCAAATTTTCAAATTCCTTGGTTCAGAATCTTAGGGACCAAAACATTTTCAGCTTGAAAGATGCGAGTGTAGGTTTCCCGCAGCCTAGAGGTTGATCTGATTGGCGCGATGCTGCCTCATTGGATCTGTCTGGAAGCCATGTTAAGGAATGGGAAAATTTAGTGAGTTGCATGTGTGACAATTTTATTTCAATGGATGACAGTATTAAACACTATCTACGCTGGTCCAAAAATCCTAGGGATGAATCCTTTACAACCAAATTAGGCTATAAAGCTTAGCATGAAGACAAATTTGTAGGCCCTATAAAGTGGTGGCAGGGCAGGCTATGGAAATTCAAAGCCCCCCTTAGATGTAAAATCACTCTATGGCTGGCCTTGAACTCCAAACTTCTTACATGGGATAACGAAGTTAAAAGGGGATGGATCAGTCCCAACCGTTGTATTCTTTGTAAAGAAAACACTAAGTCCATTTCTCACATTTTTATTTTTTTTCCTTATGCAACCCAAGTAATGAAGATAATCAAGGACAAGTTGGGCGCTAATTCTGCTTGGCATAAGGAGAGTCTGGACAATTGCCCTAACTATTGGGTCTAAGACGGATCAATAAAGCTTCATGCTGCGAGAATCCTGGTTAATAATATCTGGTGGGCGTGTATTCAAGCCACTTTCAAAGACAATTTTGTCCCCTCGGAAGTTACAGTTTCCATTACACTCAACCAGGCTTCATAATTAAAGAAGATCCCAAAGAAAGGTCAACCATCAATCCAATCCTTCCTGCTCTTGACTATAAGTTTTCTTTGTGATACTTCGACAAGGAAATCCAAGGGCATCCCCCTAGGTGCAGTATGGGTGTTGCGTTGTTTATCAACCATAAACATTATATGTATATTAGATATTCTCCAGGACCCGACTCTAATAATAGGGCAAAATTAGTTACTCTCTGGACATTGCTAGAAACAACCAAAGCAAAGGATATAAAGAAGCTACAAGTATTGGGAGATTCTAAGTTGGTAATTGATTGGGCTAGAAAGAAAAACATTGCTTAGGATATCAGACTTAAACCAATCATGAGGGACATCAAGCTTGCATTTCTCTCCTTTGAGTGGTTGTCATTTAACCATATTCTCCATGAGATGAATGAAAAAACAAATGAACTTCCAAAGGAGGCTCTTCTCCTTCCCACAAGTGCCTTTGGTTTCTACGAATTCTTTGAAGGAGTAGAAACTGAATCAATGGAATTTCGTTTATAAGGTAGAGATGGAGTGTGCATGAAATACTGAAATTGACTGACTGATAATGTAATTTTTGTAAATATGTAAGGTGGGACAGGAGGAAAAAGATCTATAGGAGTTGTTGTCTTGTTTTGAACAGTTGATGTAGCATGACTAGACAAGGCCATATGTTTGGACTGTAACAGGTTATATTTCCTTTTTGGTAATATAATTTTTTTTTAAGGAATACATATCCCCAGGAAACCCATCGAGTATTTCCCCTCATTCTAAGGATGGTACCTAGGGTAAACTAGATGCAAAAAAAGCTCAGGGCATTGTCAAAATATGGCTCAAGGCCATTACAACAATATACTTGGAGCTCAACATGTTACTTATGGAAATTGAACCTGGGTAGGGAGGATAACGATCATTCCTCCCAACCACCTGAGCTAGGCCCAATTGACTATATATATTTCCCCCAAAAAAAACACATATATTTTATATTGAAGTGGAATGAAATCACATTCTGAAGGTGCACCTGACACATTACAAAATAAGGAGGAGACATAGGTATCAATCACATCTCCAACTCCATAATCATTTACTTGTTCACTATCTCACTGCATCACCATCTCACAAAAAAACTTCAACTAACATTGCAATACTAAAAAATTAATAGTAAAAAAACATTGAAATACTAGAAAATTAATAGTCTTTATTATTATCTATTATAGTCTTAAAAAAAAGTGTTAAAACACAATAATCTTCAAGTTCAATCCCCCTAATAGTAAGCTAGAAATAAAAGGATGCATATAATACAATTTTATAATGTCATCCTTGACTTAGTTAAGTTTACTTCGATGCATTCCATCAAATGAATTTGTTCATTAATCATCTGAATACCCTCCTTTGATAAAGCATCCACATGTGTGTTCAATTCTCTATACACATGGGATAGTTTAATTAGATCAAGTAACTTAGAATTTTCTTTAAGTTTCCCTACCAATTTTTATAGTCCCAAGTTCTAAATTTGATGTTCGCTATTCAACCATTTATAACTAGTTGGGTGTCTTCGAAGATCTAAAGTTGTGAAATTCCTTAATCTAGTGCCAGCGTCACGAGAGCTCTTATTGCCATCAACTCAACGAAATTTTGTGTTCTAGGTCCTACATTGATCTAAATTTTATTTGATGATTGTTAATATAATACATAATAGCCCCTATACTACGTATGTGCTTAAGACCCTTGCAAGTACCATCAAAGAAGCCCCACGGATAAGTCTTGTCCACTAATAGTTCATACACCTATCTAGTTATAGGTATTGAAATAGTCACCTTGCACAATTGATAAATAGCAAAAATTTGAGAAAATACTTAAAATGTTTGCATTTGTCTATTTTCAAATATTAATGCATTTCGTGCCAACCATATATCCCAATTGTCTATTTTCAAATATTAATGCACTGCGTGCCATCCATATACCCCAAACTATAATAAAAAGGACAACTGTATAAGCTTTAAGTTCATCCTTTGAAACCATGATCATGGGCATAAATCGATTGTAGTTTTTTTCCACAAATACAGTGATCCCAACCATCTATATAACTCCAAATCTATTGAGCAATAGGGCAGCGAAGAAACAAATTTTCGCTAGATTCCTCACTCTTCATACACTTCACACAAATATTTTGAACCTATTTACCTCTTTTCTGCCCAAAAAACCCAAGATGGTGTTTTGTTCCCTAAGGCAAGTCACATGAACAACTTGGTTTTCTTAAGGGGTCTTTACCATTTCCCACCTTGGATTCAAGAAAAGACCCAATAAGTGGAAAATCACTTACCAATTCCTTCCATTGATTGGAGACATTTTTATCCCTTTTATTGGGCTTCTTATCTAGTCCTTTGGTGAGGTTGGTGAAATATAATTTTGTATAATTATTAATTTCCATAAGATATTCTTAGATACTAGATCCCAAAGGCATTTTGTAGTTAGTGACTTACCAAATATGTGTATATTCTTAAGTCCCCATCTGCCTTCTTTAGGCTTTGTTATTGATTACCATTTTGTGAAATGGTATCCAAATTTTTCTTTCTTGCCATGCCAAAAATTCAAAACACAACCTCCTTATCCTCTTCGGGATTCCTTTAGGAATGTATGCTAATGTATAATAGTACATTGGAATTACCTCCATCACAAACTTCACTAAGGTTAGTCTACCTCCCCTTGAGAACCACCTATTACACTAATGTTGGATTCTTTTTTCCATATTGCTTTGTAACCCCCCCCCCCCTTAACCTATGGGGTTGAGCGTAAACCCGAAGTATTTCAACCCATACTGAAAATTCATTTTTCTAAATGGAAATAAATATTTTCAATGTATTTCATTTTCTTCACCCAAAGCATTAAAGTAAATTGCGTACTTCAAAAAGTTTATCTCTATACCAATGCCCTTGCAATATAATTGTAGGATTTCTTGGAGTTTCTTACCTCCTGCCTCTAATCCATTAGAGAATAAACGAACATCATCCACAAAAAGTAAACATGTGATAATTTCATGTCCCCCACTTGAATTCCATGGAGTAATCTGCCTCTCTTTGCCTCCATAATGGACCTAGTCAATCCTTCTTCCACCAACAAGAATGAGTAAAGGGATAAGGGGCAATTTTGTCTCAATCGTCTTGATATTCTGAAAAAATAAGATGCAAAACCATTTATTAGAACAACAAATGAAATGAATGCCATGCATCCCATTATCCAATTCACCATCGGTAGAAAAAATCTCACATGCATCAAAGGTAGTGTCATACAACAACTAGGTTTGATCATAGGCTTTGGACAAATCAAAATTTACCACCATAGCATGCATATTTTTTATTCTAATGGAATGTAATCCCTCCTAAGATGAACCTATAGCCTCATGGACTTGTCACCCTTCCAAGAAACCGAATTGTTCTAAGGATATTAGCTTTGATATAACCCTCTTCAATCTCATGGCCAAAACTTTTTAAATGATTTTATAAGAACAATTACATATGGCAATAGGTGTGAATTCATCGTACGACTCTAGGTTTTCATATTTGGGAATGAGTGCTATAAAATAAGTGTTAAAGGATCCCAACACCTTACCTATAAGTCTGACCTCTTTGACAACCTTAAGAATATTATCACCTAGTAAATCAAAAAATCCCAAAAAGAACTCAATTGTTTAGCCATCCACTCCATGACTCTTGTCATTTTGGAATGAGGATAACATAGTCATTAGCTCATCCTTGGAAATTTATTCATATAACTACAAATTGTACTCCTCCAAGACAAATCAAGGAAAATTAGAAGCCACTTTCACTATTCCAACTACATTTTCTCCTTCAAGTTCTTTATAAAATGAATTGAAATGATGAACACTCAACTCTGCTAAGTCTTTAAAGCTTATAGAAACCTCTCCTTCATTGTTCTTCATTTCCCATATGGCATTCAAATTCTTTCTAAAATTTACATACTTGTGAAAATATTGGGTATTCTCATCAAATTCTTTCTAAAATTTACATACTTGTGAAAATATTGGGTATTCTCATCGCCAAAATCCATCCATATAGCTTTGCTCTTCATTCAACAATTTGCTTCACACTCACGCAACGATTTCTTCTTCCGAGCTTCAAGTTCTTTAGCTCTTAATAATTACTCATTGTTAAAATCCCCACATGCATTGACACTAAAAAATCCCTTAATTGCTTCCTTTGTTTCTTTTAGTAGTCTATCCATGGACTTGAATCTTTCCATAAATCATGCTACCACCTTAGCTTCCTTATATTTTAAGGATTCCGAAAATTGCTCACTTGCAGATTTTGGAAGTGATCCATCATAGCTTTCCAAAATTGTTTGTAACTAGTTCCGAAAAAGATTCTTATTCAATCCATACATGATTAAATTTGAAAGGAGATGATGGCTTGTCATTCCTGTTCTTCAATTGAAGAAAAATGGGAATATCATCAATGATACCCCCTTATAGAATCTATGACCTATAACTGTCTTCCCTTTGAATTATATGTTTAGAAACAATAAATATGTCAAGTCTTTTTGAAATCCAATCAGGGTCACTACAATTATTCCTCCTAGTTGTCCTCATGGTTATGGGATCTATATCATTTGACCCTACTTGCTCAATATTGTGAGAAAAGTGATTATAAAGTCTATCAATTCTAGTAGCTTCACGCTAAACCTTTCTTCTATTGATGGTAAAATTCAAGTTACCCCAAATAACCAATTTGTCTTCCCCTACAATTGGCAAAGAGAAAATTCTATCCCAAAAAGGCTACTTCCCTTCATAAGGACTATACATATTCAACATAGTGATGGCCATGCCCAAGCTCTTACTGTGATATTCCATGCATAAAACTGAAAGGGTGGCAAATGAATTTTTTAAACATGGGATCGGCCTCTAAGCATAAATCAAACCCCCCAAGAACCCAATAGAATCCCAATATTCCAAACATTTCTTAAGACATCAAATCAACAATTATTTCCGATGGTTTCCCTTCTCATGGTTTCCTTTAATAATAAGATGTAATTTTTTTCATATTCAACAAGTCTCAACAAGGCTAGTCTTTTTGAGTGACTTCCTAGTCCTATGATATTCAAGGAGCAAATGATCATTTGATAACTCCCTTTAGGGGTTGACCTCTAAGTACTCTAGTGATCAACCTCTATTTCCCTTACTGGATTTCTATTACCGCCTTCTCTTGAGCATAGTGAAGGAAATATTTTCTCCCAACTGAGCAATACCCTAGCTCCTTTAGTGGATCAATCCCTAGTCCCCCATAGGCTTCCCTCCTATCCCATCTTAAAATTTGGAACGATGATCATATTGATATTTTACTTTTACTTCTTTTATCAAAATTTCACGCCCCATGAAATATTGTCCATCCCCCAAAGTGATAATCAGATGAATAAGCAAGGACGAATTATTTAGAAGGTTCCCCCCTACCACTCTCTGAGAGAGAAGAATGATAACTTTGTCCTTTCCCCCCCTTTTCCCCTTTCCTCTCTAATTGGGTTTTTCCACCACCTTAGGTTGGAGTGGCCAAAGCTCGCTTTGTAAATAATTTGTGCTTGATAGTAATATCTCAAAGGGGTTTGTTGACTTACCAATAGCATTGACATCAATGCTAGTCATTTGAGGCTACACAGTTTTGTCTTCATTCATCCATGCACCTTCTATCAGACTGGAATATTTATCATGACACTCCATAGAAATCATCCAAGGATTACTATCTCCACAAACTATATCCTTAGCAATGGGAGTCATAATTCCTTATGTCTGTTGTATCTCCATTAGTACTTGGTGCCCCAAGCTTTTCTCCATCTTAGCAACTGACACAAAATTCATTGTCTATGATTTCTCCAGATCATTAACCTCTGCCTTCTTTTCCACATCAATTAGAACCTAATTAGGGTTTGTTTCAAATTTATTTTTCCAAACTTTGCAAGGATAAGGCTACGTATAATCAACAACAAGATGTCCATAAACATTCCATCTAACACATCAAAAATGGATGTTCATGTAATCAAGTACTTGGAAATGCACGCCATCACTTGCAACAATGTCAAGACTTTCTGTCAACCCAAATATAATATTCATGTCCACCAGAACCCTTGTCATAGAATGATGGATGTTGGATTTGTATGCAGGGCCACCTTTATGGTTTTCCCAAGAAAATTAACGAAGTCCTTTATGCAATCATGTGACTAGAACTCGATAGGTAGACTTAGGAGTTTTACCCATATGGGTATTCAATTTTCGACTTCAGGGAAGGGATCAAAACAAGAGTACCAAGTTTTTAGTGACATAAATGAAGCATCCTAGAACTATTTTCCTTCGAGTATAGGTTATGCATCTTTATGAAAGCATAAGTTAAATCTAGTCCAACCTTTACACAAAATGTTATAAGATGGTCGATAACCCAAAACCAAACAACATAAATTTTGAAGCTATGAGTTTAACATCTCCACACCAATATGTTGACTTGCTTATTTTCCCACTAAGGCCTTTCTGATACAGGGCATGATTTGTTGCACCTTCACTTTTTCCCCAACCACCATCTTTATCACTTCTAATTTTTATTTCACAATCCTCCTTGCCTTTTTTCGGCTACCCCCTCCTTGAATAGAACCTGCTTGAACTAGAACCATTTCCCCTGCTATAATACTTTCCACTTTTTCTCTATCTCCATAGGATCCTTGGATTCAAACCTCCCATTTCCTATAAAAAAGATGATCAAAATCACATCCCTTAGTTTTCTTAACATAATTGTGAAAGACTAAATCTAAAACCTTTTCCCTAGGACACTTAATTGGGACAATGTCATCCTCTAGATAAGTTTTAGGCAAACCATTATCCCTCTAACCATTAAGCCCTAAGCCTCCAATGATTATAGGATCTTCTCTGACATGATTTTGATTTTGATTAAATATTTGACCAGAGTTGTACCTAACTCATAAATCCTCTTGTATGCCACCCTAAAACCCTTACCATCCTCTTTAACCAAAGTATCAAGTGGACCTTCCACTTTACCACCCATAACTCCATTTCCATCACATATAGAGGTAGCTTCATGGTCTCTCCCAAAGAAATTGGACCCTTTGTACTAAAAAATATTTATCCTTTTGGTGAGATCCTCATAGTAATCCAACAATTGGACGTCCTTGACCTCCATTGTTTCCAAGAGGCCAACTATACCAAGGGTTTTTTCACCATCATTAATTCTAGCTACTCTTGTCTTTTAATTTATAGACATCCAGAGCCAATACAAAAATCTTCAAGAATATTATGTTGTTTATCAAGGTTAGAGGGGCACCTTGCTAAAAGGACAATATCATCTCTCTCTCTCTCTAGACACACACATATACACACAATTTTCCATGGAACACCTCACGGGGAAACTCCTAAGTATTTCCTTGTATTCGTGGATGGTACCTAGTGAAAACTTGTTGGTGTTGATTATTGTGCCTAACCCGACAAGGACATTGATCAATGCACACAACATAGCTAGAGATCCTAAGGAAATGACCATGAGACCTCCTATGTGAAGTTCAAAGCACTCAACCACTCAAGTTAGCCGATTGGGATAGGAAATATATCATAGGTATTAAACTCGAGGAAATGACCATGACATATTCCACATAAAGTTCAAAGCACTTAACTACTTAAGCTAGCACATTGGGATAAGAAATATATAAGGCATGCAACAGAGGTAGTGAGCTCAGAGAAACGACCACAAGACCTCCTACATGAAGTTCAAAGAATTCAACCGCTCGATCTAGCAAACTGAGATAAGAAATATATATCACATAACATAGGCAATGGGCTTGGGGAAATGACTATGAGACCTCCTAAATGTATTTCAAAGCATTCAACAAATCGATCTAGTCCACCAAGCTAGGAAATATATATCACGTAACAAAGGCAATGGGACCAGGGAAGCGACTGCAATACCTCCTACATAAAGTTCAAATCACTCAACCACTTAAACTAGTCCACTGCTAGCTTGAGTGGTTGAGTGCTTTGAACTTCATGTAAGAGGTCTTCTTGTCATTTCTTCGAGATAATTGCCTCTATTGTGTGCCTCACTTGATGTCCTTGCAAGGTTATGTGTATCAGTAAAAGCCAATAGGTTTTCACTGGGTACTACCTATGAATGCAAGGAAGTTCTTGGGAGTTTCCCCATGAGATGTTCCTTGGAAAATTGTGTGTGTGTGTGTGTGTGTTTTGTCTTCGTCAATATATGAGGATGGAGGGAAACTCAATTGTCAACCACAATAATGGTCAATAACCTAATGGATTGAATAGGATTTCAACCTATGATCTATGGTATCCCCGTTGGAAACATGCCTTGGGTAGATGGTTCAACTGATTAAGCTAACCTTTGGTGATATCTATCTATCTATCTACACACACACACGAGGTTAGTTCAATTAGTTCGCACACAATGTTTCAAGGTAGAGTTCATGTTAGGTCTCTAGTGGTCCAATGTCTGAGTCCTATTAGGTTACTCATGTTATTGTGATTCCAGAGTAGTCCAATGTCTGAGTAATATTAGGTTACTCGTGTTATTGTGGCTGCGGTTGAGCCACCCTCCATTAGGATATTTTGAAAAAGAGGCGGGGTTCCAACAAGGTTTTCCTTGGAAAAAATAACATAATAGAAAAAAGATCTCCAAGGGTTAGCTCAATTGATATATGCTCTTGTGCTAAGTCCATAGAGGTCTCAAAATCAAAGGTCCTTCAGGGTTACCAACTACCTATGATATTGGCGATCGACTCACCTTTCATCATGAAATTTCAGGGAGGAACGGGGAGAGCTCCATGAGGGTGGGCATGGTACCAACACCCCCTTTCTTCACTTAAGTCTTTGAGGATGGGGTGAGATTATTTTCTCAAAACACACACACACACACACATACCATATATCCATTTTGACTCCAGATATTTGAAGTACCGAGAAGTTTGTGCCTCAATTTCTCTTTTATTCCCCTCAAGGTTTTATAAATTCAAAGTTAAGATGGATCTATATTAATTATTTAGTAAAAAGATATAATGATATTGTTTACTGCTTAATCTAATTTTAAGATTTCAAATGAGTATAAATTTAAGGACCAAAAGATAAACTTCATCCCAAATCCCTATATTATTCTACATACTATTATAAACTTTATATTTTTTTCCCAAGGAAAACCTTATGAGGAAACATCTAGACATTTCCTTGCATTTTGCAAATAGTATCTAGTGTAAACCTATGATAGAGACACCGAATAAGACATGCAACAAAAACATCTAACTCAAGAAATCGACCCCAAAACTTTTTATATAAAAGCTTAAAATACTTAACCATTTAATATAATCCACAAAACTATTATAAAAAACTAAAAATACATATCTTTTAATTTTTAAACACTATATTGAGCATTTTCAAGCATTTTCACAAATATTTATATAACATAGTAAATGTAACAAACCACTAATTTAACAAGGCTACAAAGTAGCATATACCTGCCGTTATGTAGGAATTGAGAATGGTTGAATGGAAAAGGATGAATGAAAACACATTGTCATTTTATCTATCATTTAACCATTCTCAATTCCTACATAACAATAGGTATATGCATTGTGTAGCCTTGTTTTATGTTGTATTGACTCATATATTGGGTAGTAGTAACAACTTGAGTTAATGGTTTATGAT
>CBVK0102434220.1:0-24260 GCA_900067695.1 Picea abies | reverse complement strand
TTCAGGGTTGAATTTACGATTCAGATTTATTTATCTCTTTACTTTCCATGTAAAATTTTCATAATAATATTGTAGCTTTGAAAAGAAATATTCAATGAAAAGCAGAGAGAAAAGGATCATGTAGACTTCCCTAACAATAATCATGTTATGGTTCTCTTGTTGCACCCACTTGTGCTCATGAATGCATTATTACAAAGATAAATAGTGAGGAATAAAACTAAACAAAAACCTACTCCCAAACCTACCCTAACTACTAAAAAAAAATCAGAATACTACGTGAAGTCATGCTTCCAATGTAGCCATCAGAGTAACTCCAATCCTGCAATGGAAACAAAATCAAACATTACTAACAAGAATGATAATATATCAAAAAATGACATAGATATATCACACTTACCTTCATAATCATCATTTAAAAGCAAAGTAAGCATGATCTTACCATTCCCTTGAATATTTTTTTTGTATGAATCCTCCAGCCATTCGACAATCTTGTCGTAATATGGGTCATAATGGCATGGGCGAGTATAAGTAAGTTTGAAAAACTTGTCAAGATTATGGGGAAATGAAAAAACCATCAGCCAAGGCTGAAGTGCCCCATCCTCCTGACAATTCTCTAAGTGTTCATTAATTTCTTCACATGGAGGATCTAAAAGGAATATGTCACGACTACTTCCAAGATACTTAGGTAAAAACAAAGCAAGCACAACTTTATCTTTATTATGAAGATTTTGTATATACGAATATTCAAGCCATCCTAAGATCTTGTCACAAAAATGAGGATGCAAACCATGACTTTGATGAAACGAATATATCAATGGGGAACTCATCATAAGAGGATTTCTAACATCAATTAGATCATTGGTTTGAATACTTCCTTTGATGAGATTGATCATTTCAAAATGTGAAGCATAAACATTAAAATTCGAGCTAATCAAAGAACGAATATGCAACATAGAATGTTTGATCTCCATAAGATAGAGTGAATTTTCTTTTTCAACAATAAATTGTGTAAAATCATCTCGCAACATGTCCTTTTCCCATGTGAGTGATGAAAGTGAACAAGGGTCAAATCCAATTTTATCAATGTTATGCTTGGACTTAACTTCATCAAATCTTAGCATATTGAAAGGATATGATTGTGGTAAAAAAGAGTAGGATGTTGTAGGTAAGGTATCAAGTCCACCATAATCTAAGAAGAGATTAGGATATAAAGAATAAAAGGAATAAAACATAAGCATATGAAAATAATCTCTTGAGCTATGATATTTAACAGTGGTATTCTCAAGACATTTCTCTTTACTTTATTTAAAACTCTCACTCTGTTTTGTTGACAAATTCCTCAACATAATATGATCATCTAGATTTGCCTTCTGTACGATAGATAATTTAAAACTTACGTGACAAACGTCTAGTCTTTCCTATGGATAAAGTGCATTTTGAGGATGAAGGTTTAAGGTTTCTCCTTCCAATTGTATATCTTCTTCTCTAATCAGTTTCATAGGAATGTTAGAATGTTTAATATAATTTCCATCGCTTAAGTGTTCTTCAATGACTGAGTTTAAATATTGATTAGAGCATGAGTTACAAGAATGATGATATTCACCTCGACCAAGAATCAAATCTTCTTATACGATGGTCGAAGACTGAAAATATAATGATTCAGAGGAAAAACCAGTTTGGTTGTCGGTAAGAACCTGGTCAATAGATTCTACCTCCCTTGCTTGTTCAAAATTTTTGGATGGATTCCTCTCATTGTGCGAACTAAATTCTTCTCGCAATTGAGTGATAGGATTTGCAACTGGTTCTTCATTCGTGATTGAATATGACTGGATGGAAGGGACACAAGCATCATAGCGGAGATTTAATACAAATGACATGTCATTGAGATTAAATTTATAGAGGATATGATAGATTCTTGTCGAAAAGTCTTCCGAAGATGAATCGCCATTGATGAGATCGGTCTCGGCATTCCTGCTGAACCGCTCTTCCGATCTCACTTAAATTTACAGAGGATATGATAGATTCTTGTCAAAAAGTCTTCTGAAGATGAATCGCCATTGATTAGCAAAGTATGAAATTCTTCACGTAATTGATTGAAATCATAAATTTCAAAGCATCTAGAAATTCATCTACAAATTGAAACCAATCAAAAATGTGACATGCTGGAAAGGATTCAAACCAATGTTTAATCCGACTTCTAAAAGTAAAAGCGAACAATCTGCATAAAACTCTTAAATCTAAGATGTCATGTTTGATGCATTTGCACCAAAACTTGTTAAGGTGGTCTTTAGCAGATGTATTGCCTCCACCATCAAAGGTGAGTTTGGACAAGCGAGAGACTGTCTCGTTGGGAAGATTGGGTAATGAGAAGTTGAAAGCATGTTCCAACACAGTGATTTTGGGAGCCATGGGGAAATTGAATACATTTAAAATAAAGGCTCCTATAAGGCCAGCCTGTCAATCAGCCCTCCTTCTAGCGCCATTTGTTGACGGGCGAAATTGACCGCTTGTCAACTGGAAGAGTGAATCCGGTCTGGGGTTGTCTAATTAACCCAATCCGTTTGGATTAATTCACTCTGACGGGTTTAATGGCTCCGTTGGCCAATCTAAAGTCCTAAGGAAAGAGAAAAATAACTGAAAGAAATGCGATAAATTACTAAATAATAATCGTTGAAATATATATGTGCATCTAAATATATATATACAATTTATCTAATTAATATTTATATAATAATTTTATTTATGATATATACAACATATACAAATAATGAGTTTTAATTTGAACTCGTATAAAATCAAATGTTTAATGGTTCTTTTCGATGAAAGTAATAAAGAAAGCGAAAATACTATTTTTATTTTTTTTGGCTTGTTTTCTTGTTTGTATGCATTCATAAAATCAAATATTAAACTACTTAATTAAACAAAAAGATATAGATAGTGAAAATTATACTATATATGAAAACTTCTATAATGAGCAAGCAAATGAAATAAAAGAACAGACTAACCTATTAATGCATCCAACGTCTGTACAATAGAGAATATCCAGCCACCTTATCCGAGAAGTAAACCTGCAGCGAATCTTAAGATTGCTCCGAATAAATGCAAAACAATATGCTGGAAACTGAGTTTTGATAACAGAACGTCAGATGGAGACAGTCACAGTGATCTTTTGATATACAGTAACTACAGTGAGATAAATCTTGTTGTAAGAACTTGTATTTAAACATTCAATAGAAAATTAGAGATAAATCTCATAATTTGAATTGAATCGATGATCACCCTGTATTGTATCTGAAACATGAGATATGGACAGCATGTAATAATGAATTATTTCAACTCACAATAAATCATGAAGACAAAAGCTTTCACCATCTATTATCACATTGAAATAAATAGAACTTAAACTAAAACATAATACACAAAAGCTAAAGTTGTAACATGCATTCAGTTCCATTCAAGTCTGTGTGTAATTGTCCATACTCCAGCCCCAGGCTGAGATGCCTCTGTTTTACAAAATGATAGGTTTATAAAGGCCTCAGGAAAGATAATTGTTTATGTTCCTGAGATCAAATATTTGTTTCAAAAATAAAGGGGGGTGCAACCACCCTGATCTTACTAAATCCTCCAAAACTAACAACAGTTCAATTTTGTTCATTCAAAATACATCATAGATATGACTGGGAGGTCTCAAGAGTGCCTCAAATAAATTTTTAAAGCATGGATCCCTGAATATCCTGTAACCATGAAATCAAATCGTATCATGAAACCTTGGAATTCACAATGGTTGTTGCAGCCTCCACGTTTTTAAACACTACATTGCATGTAGGTTCATTTGAATTTTTGACAGTCATTAAGATGTATAATTTGTTCACGGGCCTACTCTATAACCTTTTTATTGAGAAAGAGTTTGTTGTAGGAGGATGAGGCATAGGCCTGAGTAGGTCGGAAGGGCACTGTAGCAAGGTCTGTAACAGAATAAAATAAAATAAAATGCTCATCTTACCCGACACAAAAATTCTGAGAAAATTACCTCCAAAGGTCGAGGCATATCTCTACAATGGTCCATTTTTTGGAGAAACGGCTCACGATAAAGATAAAATGGCTCATTTCAGTTCTGGGTTTTAAAGGGTTTGTTCTAATTCACAGCGGTTTGCTCAGAATCTCTCCCGCAAAATCGTGTCTCCAGCAAGAAAAACAAATGAGATTAAACTCTGCTAACAAAAGTGTAAAACTTCAAGGCTTGCAGGGAGTCTTGTAGCTTGACTCAATAAATCATCGGTAAGCTCCAGTTGGACATCACCTACCTTATCCCTACAACCATCAAAGGAGAAAGTGAAATCTTGGGCAACCTGTAAATTGAAACCCTGAAACTTCCTAATGAAAATGAGTCAGCCACTTCTCTCCAAATCTTCTTTGGCATCATCGTATGAGAGCAGGGTTTGGATACCGTTTGGTTCAATTCTCACAACATGAGCCATACTGGACGAGAGGGTAATCAAACAAACATAGCATACAGGAAGGGTTTTTGAAAACAAAACAGAGCCATAACCCCGAGCCCAACAATGAACGATGTAAAGACTCATACGATGGGATGGACGTTTAATTGAAATGTGTGCGAAGAAGGTTTGTGAAGCCCAAGGACATCCTTAGAAATGATGACAGTCTTCAAATTATATGCCACCTCTTCATTCAGTACGAGCTAGGACCAAATCATTAAAACGAGAATAAGTGCATGCATCGTGGGTTCTATCACAAGGTTTGGGTGAGTCGAAAAATCCAAGACTTAGCAAAAGAAATGTAAAGCCAAAAAGCAAACCAAACCATACCAAAAAATAAATGTGGGGGTCCTTTGATTAATGTAACCATCAATCTCTAAGCATGTTTGATGTTGAAAGGATCGAAACAAAGAGAGTAACTCTTCATGGAAAGAACTAACTTCATTAATAAACTGTATGAACAACTTGTCTTTGATGACATTTTAGAACAGAAAGGTAACACAGTCGCAAATTATTCATGCTTTGTATTCATGCTTCCAGTCATGAACGAAGCATGAAAGATAATAATAGGAAAAAGCGACAACTTACAACTGTTGTTTCCAAAAATGCGTCATGAAGAGTAATAAAAACAAATGACTCGGGTTAGGCAGCTATGTAGATCAATTTAATGATATAAAAAGTTAAAAACATGTTAAGATGCCAACAAGGTCCAAGCCATCACCGAAATTCCCCCACCATGGAATTTATTCCAACTGTAGAGCCTACAAGGAAAAGATAACTTTCTACGATGCTTTGTTCCATATTACACCACTCGTGCACACGACTTCCTTCACTTGTTAGGCCACGATATCCCATTCCAATGGGATGAACATGCCCAAACCACTTTTGATGATCTTAAAGCAGCTCTCTCCAACACCCCATTGATTAGTCCACCCGACTATGACGGAGACTATATCCTCTACTTATCGGCCTTAGTTGTCTCAGTAGAAGGATTTCTCGTCCAACTAGGGGATGATGACCATGAGCATGTAATTTAATATGTTAGCAAAAATATTTCAGGACCACCCTTGAAATAAAATCATGAAGAGAAACTCACCCTTGCATTTGTCCTCGCATTCCAAAAACTGTGCCATTACATTCTGCTTGGAACTACCAAAGTCGTAGTCGATTCCAACCCCATGCAATACTTTCTCAGTCACCAGAAAATCAATGGTAAATTTCCTGATGGATCGTCATCCTTTAGGAGTATGACCTTGAATTTTCAACACCCAAGAGAAATAAATCCCTCATCCTCACCGAACTCATTACGTAATTCCCCTCCGATACTACTAGTTCTCCCGTCAATACAGACTTCCTCGATGAACATCTTTTTTACATCCCCTCGGATGATCCATGGTACAGCGATCTCCACGTCTACCTCCGAACACAAAATTTTGGAAATCATTTTTCTCGGGATGATCGTCGACATATTCGACACCAAGCCCCTCGCTACCTCCTCATCGGTGACATCTTATATCGATGAGGAGTCGACACCATACTCCGTCGATGTTTGACCATCGACGAGGCCGATAGAATCTTGAACGATTGCCACAAAAGCACCTATGGTGGCCACCTATTAGGGATTTCCACTGCCCAGAAAATCATTCGAGCAGGCTACTTTTGGCCCACATTTTTTCACGATTGCATCCATGCTATGAAGCGATGTGAAAAGTGTCAGCTATATTCCTACAAAGCAAGAGCACCACCCGCTCTTCTCCACCCAGTCATAAATGTCGGCCCTTTTTGCAAATAGGGCATAGACTTCATGACCTGCAACCCTCCATCTAGAAATGGACAAAAATACATCATTATGGCAGTTGATTATTTCACCAAGTGGGTTGAAGCCATGCCCACCTTTAACAACACCGTTGACACTACAGCGCTTTTTTTCTTTAACCACGTCACCTCCCACTTTGGAGTCCCACTACAGTTAGTCTCCAATCACGGGAAACACCTCGAGAATGATATTTTCGTCAAAATATCCTCTAGGTTAGGCTTCTCCCACGAGTTTTCCTTGCCATACTACCCTCAGTCCAATGGACAGGTAGAGGTGGTCAACAAGGTCCTCAAAACCATGTTGCAGCACATGGTTAACAAACATAAGACCAATTGGCACCATATGTTGTTTTCCGCACTATGGGTTTACCACACGGTAGTTAAAACTTCCACTAGTTTCACACCATTTCATCTTGTCCATGGGGTCGAGGCCACTCTCCCCATCAAGTGAAAAATCCCCACCTTACGCACCGCTATTGAACTATCCTGACACTGCTCTAATGGAGTAACATTTGTTGAACTTAGATTCGTTGGATGAAGATCATCGATCTTCATTACAAAACAATGAAGCAGCCAAAAAATGGTCAAAGGCCACCTTTGATCGCCATGTCAACCTTCGATCATTCAATAAAGGCGACCTCGTCCTTGCTTACGATATCGCTCACGATACCCTCGGCCATGGAAAATTCAATTCATTATGGCATGGACCTTACATCATCCAACATTTCCTCACTAAATGTACATACTTCCTAGACTCTCTCGAAGGCTACCCTCTCAAAGAACCCATCAACGAGTTGTACTTAAAGAAATTTTACACCTGAGCGTAGCCACTCTACACTAGGATTTTTCCTTTTGCACACTTTTTGTAGAGTTTTTAATCTTCTTTTCCTCCATGCCTTGCGTCTAATCTATCCTTTGTGTTATTGACAAATGCCTACTCCATCAGCCTACCACATCAGTTATGCCAACGGAGCTATGTGTTGGACACAGAATCTCGCTTCGACCGCTTGGGCCCTCTATTCCCCCTCACATGAACTGCTCCACTCCAACAACATATGTTTGGGCTCAGCAACCAATAACCAAGAATAATACACAGCTGTCATTGGCCTCCTTGCCGAGGCTATTCACTATTGTATTTTTCACCTTAGCGTATTACTCGATTCCCAACTCGTTGTCCTCCAACTCAACAATGTGTATCGTGTCCGCGATCCTTTCCTCTTCCGCAAATACCTGCAAGTTAGAATTTTATCTCGACATTTTGTTTCAATCACATTTACACATATCCTAAGACAATGCAATCAAATAGCAAATAATATGGCTAACCTAGTGTTAGATTGGCATTTATCACATCAAGATACCATCACACATACATAAATCATCACAAAGTCTGTCACAGCATATAGATTAGACATCATAAAAAAAAAACTAAAAATCATCATCACATATGAACATCATCTAGACCCTAAAGGTATATCCATATATATATATTGATCAATATGCCATCAATGTTTACAAAAAATAATACATTTGTAGGCAGATGAACCACCTCACCCCTATAAGTACAAAGTTGGTGTCACCGCACCGTATACAAAATGGGCTCGCAAGCCTATATAAATACAAAAATACATATACAGAGGCACTCATGGTGCCTCTAGAGCTCCACCACCTAGTCCTCTCTCTGGAGGAGGTGCCCCACTAGCTATGGGTCCCTCAGGCCCTAGAATGCCCACACACTGCTCCAGGACTCCATCGTCCTAGATACGTGTCCACATGCCCTCGAGAAGTCCCTGTAGAACCACCTCCAATTGGCGACGAAAATCCTTGAACTCTCCCTTGGCCCCCACCGGAGGAGCATGTGACGGACCTACACCCAAATCGTCAAAACGGTGTCTCATCCCTGCTCTCTCATCATCGTTCAGCCTCGCACCAGCCTCATCCCATCATCGTCTCTCCCCTGCTCGTCGCTCCTCCCGTGGTGGCCTCATAGGCCCCTGACAAGCCATCACTCTGACCAACTCAAACTCTCATCCACGAGGTCCCACATCTTCACACACAACAAAACAAGTGATAGCATCAGCGTCCATCCACATATAAAACATATGTTATACTATCTAAACATCATATACATCAACATACCTCTATAGTCAAAAACCTCTCCAGGGGGTACCACCATCTCTGGGTCCTCCTAGAAATCAACCCCACTATATGGGAACTGAAGTATAATCTATGGCATCTGACACCACACCCATGCAGCCTTGGTCGTAAAATAATGGCCACCCTCCCCACCCACATGAAGAACCAAAATCGTTGCCCACCTCCTCAATCGCGTCTCTCTCACACCATGTGCGTCCAATAGAACTCTCGGGTGCAACATCAGCACCCTCTCCAAAAATCATGCTACCAAGATGGACCCAAAGGCAAACTCCCTAGAGTCCATAGACCAATACCTATTGAGCTACCCCACCATCTTAGCATGCAGCATCAAACCCTAGTCAAAGTGCTCACCACTCAATGCCCTCTACATAATCCTCAGTTGACCGCCATTGATTCGTTGATTAGCCAGAGACCCGTAAACCCTCACAATCATAGATGCAATGCATCGATGCAAAAGGGAATCCATCGCCCCTATCCTCACCATGAATCCCGACATAAAGTCCTCTCCACTACAGTAGGTTCGAGCCAAGACAACCAATTGTCCATCCCAGGTAACACGGGCTCCGTTGGTAATAGGGTTCCCTGAAAAATGAGCCCAGACAAAAAATATACATCCTCCATCATAGAGAATGTGATATTCTCACCTTGTACGATGAAACACTGCAGATCTGGACTCCACATCGAAATTAGGAACTGCAACAGGTACTCTTGTGCCCGCACTAGTGAACACTCAAAAAACTTCAGCAGCCTATAGGCTACCAAAGGGCCTCATACAGTTGGCTCCTCATCTCTCACAGCCTCTCTCAGGCGCACCCGGTCCCTCTCCCTCCAGTGGAATAGCATCGTCAACTGTTCACCTGCATCCACAAATACAATATTTGATTAGCCATCACCACCCATAAAAACACCAAACTCTCCAAAAAGATAAGTTTTTCCACCCTTCAGCTTTTCCTCAAAGGCACGGATTTTTTTCCCCACAGTTGCGCACTCATGCGCGACTGTCAAAAATACAGGGGTGCATGCATGTGCCCCTCTCACACACACAAACATGCATTTTGGCATGCTTGTTGGCTCCACAGTTGCGCATACATGCGCAACTGTTAGGAACAAAGTCGTGCATGCATGCATTGTCATTCTTTGAATAGGCGCGCCTCGAATGCGTGCCTGTTTTCCCCATTCGAGCACCCCCGTGCACAGTTGTCCCAATTACAGTCATGCACTCGTGTGTGCAAATTATTTGATTTCCCACGCACTAGGGGCCCCACCCTCACAAAACCCATGTACGACCATTTGTACTAGCCCTGCCCAAAAAACAAATCCTATTTACTATGCAGGAGGATACGACTACTAACCTGACACTCATTGATCTTTAATCGGATGGCTCGATCACCTGGAATCTCCAAATCTCCTTTGAAACCTCTCGTTCAATCACTACGACAGCAAGTACAAATGAGATGGAAATGCAGGCTCTACAGCTATATATAGTCCCTTTGCCAAACTTCCAGGATCATTTTCGGGAGCTCCGAGCATCCGTTTTTTTATCCGTCTTCAGCCATGGGATCAGGATCATGCTGCCTACACAGTCACACTCCCCGGGCTACCATCCATCCTTGGCTCCTGAGGAGAATTTTTCTCACATCACACCCAGGTACGCATGCTCATGTTCAAAATTATCAAATAATTGTTATACATTATTTATCTTCAGATATTGTTCACGTTGGGTATTTGGTTTTAATATGTGTAGGTACTTGGTCATCACAACTCAACACACTTCCCATTCAGGTATATTATCGATACTAGCATGCAATCATTCCCTCTGAATATCAATTGCATCTCCCAGTCACACCCTCTGATATTTTCCTCTAGGGCCCCCCCATCCGATTCTCCAGTACTCACACCTCCGCTACATTCCAGTACTGTCAACCGGTAGCACTCTCTCCCACATGATTTGTCTCCATCATAGTCCCCTCTGACACTTTGACACTCATTCTATTTTCACCCCCTATGGCTAGGAGTCCTAATAGTCTTTGAATTCCCGAGAACCAGTCGCATGCTCCTTCTCTTAATTTTGCTAGCTTCCCCATAACGAACTCTCGAGTAATCTCATTACGATTCACATTCGACTACACCTTTGTAGTATCATTATCCCTCCATCTCATCCACCATCATTTTTCCCATCTGCATATTGTTCACCACTCATTTACCTAATACAGAAACCCACCTATAGGGCCCCTCACCCTCCACCTGTTTTCCGCAACTACTTGAGCCCTCACCGGCCAAGCCATCTTACACTGGGGCACCCATTTTTGTATCTATACACTTGTCCCAACTTATTCTTTATTCATTTGGTAATTGTACAAAGCCTTTATTTCCAGCCTTTAACTAGATTTTTGTCGTCACCTTTGGTGACCTTCTTTTCCTGGAAAAGCAACCCATGTCGCCATCGGTTGGGGCACTGCTTACCTTCTAATATTAATGACATCGTCCATAAAACCCCGAGTATCTCTGAGTTTGTCCACTTTGTCATGCCTTTGGCACAATTTAACCCACGTCTAGTCATCCCCCTAAAACTAGACCCAATTTCATAATTGTTTCCACTTATCCTTTACATAGACGCCCAACCAAGGGTAGTTTTGAGTCTCACCACTTCTTGACTTTGTCCATGTTCCTCATCATTTCTTGATCTTCTCCAGTATATTTCATGAAGCCCTTCATTTCTTGGAGTCGCATCTCCCTTTCTGTTGACATTAGCATAGCTTCCAGATGGGCAATAGTATATTGACTCTCATTCCCTTCACAATGAGGAGTCTCGGACAGCACAGAGAGAACCATCATTGCTCTATGTTGTCGTTGACCCCCATGACATTCAACTTCAACACATTATCATGTTGCAGTGGGTCTTACTTTACAACCATTGCAATTGTTTTTATATTTTCCAAAGACCTCTGAAAATTTGTTAGGGCATCAATGCCTACAAATCCTCGACACTTCTTATAGGTGTCATCTCCTCTTTTTAGATTTTAATCATCATCATAATTGTCCTCTTCCATTATTAAACTGCGTTAGAGGGTGCTGCAGTTATCTACATCAACATACATCTTTAGTTATTGTCTACCACATTTTGAGTTACACAACACAAGCATGGGGCATGCCCACCTCGTTTGTACATAGTTTTATTTTTCCACACCTTGCGAAAGGTTTGGGTCCTACAGGTTCCCCACTCCTTCCAATGGGTCACTCTTGAAACTCCCCTCAACACTCTTTGTTACATAGGTACTCTCAGTATAATAAACATTGACATATTTTGGCTATACGTATGCTCCTAACCTCATACATCAGGGGGCATCTGTTATCACTAAAATTTCATCCGCAAATGGTTACAAGAATTCAGCATCTCCAAACACCCATTAGTTCATCCATGGCCCAAAAAATGCATTTCCAAAGGGCAAAAAACTATACAACTGGTTATAAAATCAACATGTGCTAGGATACAAAGGAAGCGCGTGCATGTGCGACAGTCGAAAAATGCCAGAAAATTGCACATGCACCTGATGCGCAACTGTGGACGCAAAAATCCGTGCACACCTCAGAACGATGCATTTATGATTTTGGTCAGCCTTCCACCCACTTCTGGTTCATCTCCCAAGTTGATTTGACACCCAAATATGAGATGAATCCGAGTGGGGGATGGTCAAATGCCTAAGGGTGCCCTAAAGAGCCCCTTGTTCACACTAAAGACTGGTTGGATAATGCCTCAAACTTTTCTATAAAAAGAGGCCATGGGTGCACTACATTTCCAAGGAATTCATTTGTATTTTTATGTTGCCTATATTCTCTTGGAGGATCCTCTTTCCTCATCAAGAGCATACAAGCACCATTTCATTGAGCTATTCACATCACCTCTTGAGTGAATGATCTTTGGATTTCTTCACCATTTCCTTCTAGTTTGTTATTTGTAAGAAGAGCTCAATCTTTGGGGGTTCAAGAGCCCTCCCTTGGAGGAAGAGGGGACCCATAAGTCTCCCTTTCTCTTTGGTTTTTTCCCACTAATACAATCCTATCCATTGGTGGCATGAATGTTGTTTATTTTTTATTCTAATATCTTTATGCACCTTAGTTTAGTTTTTTTTATTGTTATTAGCTTATTCTTTTGTTTATTTATCATGATTGATGTTTCTAACTCTTGCATTCACTGTTATCTTGTCCAACTAACCCAACTGGACTTGTAAGCGTCCTTATTTGGCTCATTTAGGTGACGAAAGCGACGCAACAATCCTACCTAGACTAAAAAATTTCTTTTGGCACCTCCTATAGAGGAAAACTTAGTGAGTTTTTTAGAAAACGTTTAGATGTGGTTGGTTGAGAGATTGGGGGAGTGAACCAATATCATTGGAATTAAGTGGGTGTGGATAATTTCTTCAAGAAATAGTGGGACATTTCGGAATCCTTTTGGAGGAAACTTACTTCAACCTCCACAATTCGAGATGGAATTATGTGAGTGATGAGTGACTTTGTTTGTGATAAAGTGAACAAATGTGCCAAATTTTAATAAGTTAGGTGTCAATTTGCAACATGTGGACTTCCTGTGGTCCTTACAAATATTGATTACCTATCTTGCTAGATGTCATTGGTACAACCTTGTGGAATCTTAAAATCCCTAAAGAACTAGCATGTGGACATATGGGTCCTTACCAATCCTTTAAAATCCCTAATGTGGTTTATACTAAGAAAGCTTCAAAAAACTATCCTAGATTGTAAGCATGTGGGCATGTATGGGCCCAATAGTTTGATCTTTTAAACTCTCCTAGTGATGTAAACTAAGAAAGTAATTTCAAAAACTATCCTAATTTTGCAACATGTGGGCATGTATGGGCCGTTACCAATTTAAGATCTTTTGAAAAGAAACTAAGAGGAGCCCTAGGGGGGCTTTGTCCTGTTCTAAATATTTTGTTAAGGGAGATGAAATGTCCCCTTAATAAACTTTCTGATTCTCAAGAGAAGAAGAGCATACTCAATGGTGCGAGAGAAGAGCATACTCAATGATTAAAGTTTGATTTTTGGTCCCAATGCAAGTGTTTTTATATGTGATAGCAAAAAAATATTAACTTAACTTTTACAATCAAAACAAGCCATCCATGTGGCAACTAAATAAAAATATGAGAAATTTGGTTCTTTTTAAACCCCTAAGTGCCTATGTTTTGACTAACCTTTCATGTGGGAAAGGAATCTAAGTGTAGTGCATTTACAATTTGCAAAAAAAGCAAGATTTTGAAGCCTAGGGGCCTTCAAATCATCACAAAAATGCTTATAATTTTGGTATTCTGGACAGATGTGTGGTTTATAGTTCAGACAGAGGCGTAGTGGGTGCACAATGTGTAGATAACTAAGGGCCTTTTTGTGCACAGTGCGCAGAATGCGTAGAGAAACAGAGTGTTGTTAGCGCACAATGCTCAGAATGCATGTCTATGGGCTAGAACACTAGCGTATGTTCTGATACGCATCAGGGGGGGATTTTAAGTGGAATTTTCTTCCTACCGATCCAAACTTATCTCTTGGAAGGTAAGGATAGGTCGGTTATGGTTTCTGCAAGGCAAATGGGTCAAAAAAGAAGTTCTTAAACAACACAAATAGGGAGGAAATTGATACCTTATCCCCAATGGAGTCGCCAATATGTTGTGTTTGTTTCATCACTTGGGTGAGAAAAACAAGGGCACTTACAAGTCTAGTTGGGCCTGCTAGACAATACAGAGGTTAGTGTATGAATTAAACAATCCAATCACATAAAATAAACAAGCGAATAAACTAAAAACAACTAAGGAAATAAAACTACAATGCATAAGAAACTTTGCACCAAAATCAATAAACCAAATGACCAAGATTATGCCACCAATGGATAACTATATTATTTGGAAAATACCATAGAGAAAGGAGGACTGATGGATCCCCTCTTCCTCCTTGGGAGGGCTCTTGATTCCCCTATTTGAGAGTTTTTTTTACAATGATAAACTAGAAAGAAAATGGTGAAGAAATCCAAGACTATTCCTTCAACAGGTGAGGAGAGTAGCTTATTGGAATGTTGCTAGAATTCTCCAAGAAGAAAAGAGATTTCTTGAAGGAGGATTGAGGCAACATAAAAATATTATGATATTCTTAAATTCTTAGTGCACCCATGGCCTCAATTTATAGAATGTCTTTGAGGCAATATCCAACCGGCTCTTAGTGTGGAAGAGGGGCCCTTTAGGGAACCCTTCGGTCTTTGACCAGCCTCCAATTCAGATTCAACTCGGGTTTTAGGGTCAAATCAAGTTGGGAGCTGGTCCATAAGTGGGTGAGGGGCCAACAAGAACCATAAATGCATCGTTCATAGGAGTGCACGGCATTTCGCATACACAGTCATGCATATGGTGCAGTGTGCGCTCTATGGGCTTCTTTGTCCCACGCACTGTGCACGTACTTCCTTTAGTGTTTCAACACATGTCAAATTTTTTACCAGTTGTATAGTTTTTCCCCCTTGGAAATGAATTTTTGGTGCTGCAGGTGAACTAATAGGTGTTTGGAGATGTTGTATTCCTGTAACCATTTTCATGCAATGTTGCGGATGAAATTTTAGTGATAACACTATCCTTTTAATAATTGTTTGGGCACTCTGGCCTCTCAGCATTATAACAATACATTACTTAAAATGGGGGTTCAAAACCTGAGGTGTTACATTACCCGATCTCCTTTTCCATGCTTTATTCATATGAGTTTTGGTATGTTTGGGGTAGTATAGAGAATTAATTGACTTTTAGATGGTTAATCAATATGCCTACATTTTGAACCCTGGTGTAGTCATAGGGGGGGGTTTCCTGCTAGCAATCTGACCCTTCTCCTCAGAACTTTGGTAATCGAATAGTTGGATCTTGTCCTACCATTGTGAAGTTTGTTGTACTACCACCTATATGCGATGTAGATACTTTAATGCTACTTGTTGAACTTATACTTCTACTTGAATTTCCACTGGACTCACATCCTACTAAAATCCTTGTACCATTAATCAATTGTTGTTTGAATGTTTCATCTTCGTCAAATTTCTTAGTCGCACATGGGGTTGTGGTTTACACACTAATTTGAATATGGAATGTAGATCCTTCTTTTACACTGAACCCATGAAATATGGTTTTTGTCTCATGTGTAGCACACAATATTTCCTCAATCTTCCATGTCGCATGGATATCCTCTACCTCTTTCCCATCACTATCCAACTCCTCTCGATCAGCTACTGTCCTATTTTTCCTATTTATCTTATACTGGTAGGGTCATTCATTGTGCATCACTCTTGATATTTCCATTATCTCCTTGGTATGTTCCTCATCCATCATAATAGGGTCCATTGCTTCCTTTTTCTAGCCTCTATCCAAATCCCTCTCCATATCTCATATCTTACTTAGTGCTTCCCCCAGCTCCCCCATGTGCGCAGAGTGATTTAATTGTCTGAATCCATTTTCATCGCACCTTTATCATGCAATAATATCTTAATCGACATGTAAAGAGACCTGATTTACCTCCCTCTTGGTCCCTTCAGAAATTCCTACTCTATAACAGTGTAAGACTTCACAGTATCAACTGCAAATTCAGTAATAAACCCTGCAACAATATTGTCTAACAAGAAATCCACTGCGTGCATGAATTTATTATTGATCCTTTCCAACAACGCAATTTTCTCAGTAGTCCACTCTACTAGAATTATCCTATTAGTTGGCTGAGTATCCTTCAACCTCAATAACCACTCATGTAATAACTCCAAAAAATAACATAAATATGTCTCATGCAAATCAGTAAACACATATCACTGCAAATACTAGCGTGGTGTATACCTAGAGATTCTATTATCTTTCTACGTGAACTCGGGTTTCTTTGTCTCCAACCATCTTTCAATCTATTTCTTTGTATGGTTCCATGGCCTAAGCATTCCCTTCTACCACTACATTTTCTTCATCATATCCCCTCTAATATGATATGTTGATTTCCAACCAGAAACAGAACCATTTGTTGGATGTATGGGATGACACGGGTTCTACCTTAGTTCTCCAACAAACCCCTAGAAACCATCGGCCCCTCTGGTAAACCAGAAGGAAACATTGTGCTAGAGTTCATAGTGGAGTCTCACCCGAGATGGCTTATGGGTGATTGCATGACCCAAGTGTCTGCAATAATGGAAGGGATGGAACTCGTGGGAATGTTAGGAATATTATTTTTCTTCTACTTCAACATGCATTCTGCCATACCATTATTAATATCTACCATTTATGTACCCTTACCATTCATTTTTCATAAATAACATGTCTAATATAGTGCACGTTATAAATAAACCTTAGCATATTCATGCATTCATTCAACATAAAATCATATCAAATCTATAGATAATAGAACCACACATAGGGACACTATATTTTACTATGGTTCACCCCCCCTGGGCTATGTCCACAAAGATATTCTGCTTATTTATTATTCTTCATCAAAAGTTCCATGTTACGCACATTACATAAAAAGTACAAAAATGGTGAGGATGACCAATGTCGCACCAAGATCCATAGCTTGTGACCTGACCCTCATTTACACTCCATAAGTCTCCAAAACTAACATTATCTGAGCTCTACAACTCCATCCAAAAACTAGTACTACGACTTAGACTCAAAACTGTTCTCCAAAGGGCTTCTCAACATACATAAGTTATCCTCCTATCTACCTCATACGTCATATTTATAAAAAAATATGGGTAAGAATCCATTACATTGACTACCAAAACCCTAACCCTAGTTTTTCCAAATATTAAATCCTTGCGCATGGTTTTTCTTCGATCCAAAAGTTCCTTTCTTTAAATCTGCGTTGATTTTCCTTAATTCTCGATGTGTTGCTTCCTTTTCCTTCTTGTGTGCTACTTTCTCCTCATTCCCTAGCATTATACCCCAAAATAACCTACTCCAACAGTCTACAACTAAGACACAATCGACATCGTACCCTCTTTATTTTCAAAAGAACAACCCTATATCCAATTTGGCTTACATCTACATGACCAACAATCTACTGCTAAATATTAGCATGAAGATAAATTTAATACGAATAAACACGACCACTTTTCAATTGACCTCTTCGACTTGTTTGTTATTACTTCAACTTCGAATTTTCTTGGTCGAACACTTCGAGCTTCGACTTTCACTCCCAGTCGATCCACCTCGACTAGACTTTCACTGCAAAGAATATAAAAACCCAAAACATGTTTTGAAAAAGCACACTACATGTCCAAGTAACATGTAATTTTCATTGGTTTTCAACACTATAAAACATATTTTATTGATGGTTTCAATTACATCACCTCTAAACTATTTTAGGGAAAGATATTCCCAGAAAGACATGTGAAGAGTTGCATAAACCAATGAACATGAGTAGGACATCATAGGAAACTATGGGTGCATATGTTCATTTATATGCTTCATCTTGAATTGCAAAGCCTAGTAAATCCATGAAGATATAAGGAGTTCTATCATATACATGAGTGACCTTCACTTTTTCATACCTTGTTTCCAAGGGAGTAATGTGCATAACAGTGGTAGGATTTCTACTCATGACAACTAAATTTCCATCAAATCAATTTGAGTTGTCCCAAATCAGAAACATTTTTCTTGATATAAAAAGAACGCAAATACAAATATGTAAGTACTACATATACATATTAATTTTATGAAATAAATAATAAATTTACAATATAGTATAAAAGTGAGCAATAACTTACATTGGGGCCATTCAAACTAGGATTAAGGGCAACCCATAGATTTGGTGTGTGTGTGTACATATACATATACATATACATATACCCTTGCATATGCATGGTGTATCATCTAAATAATTAATTAACAATATGATCTAAAAGTGATCAATAACTTACTTTGGGTATGTTTTAAGGGTGGATTACAAATATGGTAATGGAATGGTGAATGAACCTAATACATTTGAAGTACTTGTTCCACCTTTAACCTACAATAATAAATTTTATAAACAATAGAATTATGTCAAACCAGGATGTTAATTATAAGCATATCAATCTGGGATTAAGAGTAGGTGGAAAAGTGGGGAATGAGACCTATGCATTTAAATTAATTTCAGCTACACCCTACAAAAAAATAAGACACTAGAATGAGGTAAATTATAATATTAATTATAAGCATTTATTCATTAAATCAATTATTAATACATAATTATTATAATATTTCATAGATTGGATTATAAATTGATCTGTAAATTGTCATGGATATTCCATTGGAACAATTTGTCACAACGGATCTTGTATTATACTAAAATATTTTATTATATAGGCTTATTTCCTAAGATCTCAAATTTGTTGGCACAAGTTTATTGCTCAAATTTATAAAAATAACTGAAACATGAAAAAGAAAGAATAAGAAAATGAACATGATATATGCACAAATGAGCACAAGATGTATCTTAGGAAACACGACATGGGATAAAAGTCATCTATAAGGTGAGGCCTATGTTCTTCTCTCTTTTCTTCAGTTATGAATATCAAGTACAAACACATAGGCACTCACTATGTAGTTACCTTTGAAACTATGGCCTGGAGGACTTCTACAAAATCTCCTACCTCCTTTGTTGTGCTTATCAAAATACCACTCCTAGATTCTCTACTCAACTATGGAACAAGTACAATGCTAAAGAATGAAACCCTTTTTCATCCTAGTGGCCTAGTATTTAACATAGCATGATAGTAATGTAGGGTGTTGTTCCTTGAGATGTTCCAGGTTGTTTATGGAACTATGGAAAGGAAGCTTAGGGTATAAGGCTTAGATTGAACCTTAAATCTATTCTTGTGTAAGACAAATACTATTGGAATTTCATGGACCTCTCTCTCTATTTCATGACCCTCAAACAATTTAAGAACAAATGACTAAAACCCTCAACCTCAATAGGCATGTTTCCATGTGCATTTTAGACATTTGAATGTTGAAAGAGATGGATAGATAAATTGTGAGTAAGACATATCAACATGCAAGGTATTTATAAGAATAAATCTTGTAGTCTTTAATAGAAAGAAAACATGTTGAGCAATTAAGAATTCAATAGTAATAACAAAAAAGAATCAATATTTTTTAGAATATATGATTCACATAACCTTAAAACCTCACACATTCAAACATAAGGAGGTTCCCTCTACACATATTCAAATATATCAAGAAATATGGAAATAATTGGTCATGTAGGATGAAATCAATTCAATACAATGATAAACATCACACAGTAACACTGAATGTGGTGCTAATCTACTATGTTGAGATTTTATTAATGAGTTTTGATACAATTAGATAGAAATAGGAGAAATGGATTAACTAGAAGTAAAATACAATGGAAGAATAAGAATATGAATTTTACATACTGAATACATCATGGTGTATGAATATCTTGAGACCTTCTCCATTCATAATCTTCCTAGGCATGTTTTATGCCACTTGATTCTCCATATATTCCCAAAGGGATCTTGGAGTATTGACACATGTGATGCCAATAATTTCCCATAGGATATTAAGTCATGTTCATGTTTCTTACCATATCATTCATATTTGTGTATATTTCATAGGATGGCTAGGGAAGGTTCTTAAAAATTCCCTTCATGTTGTGCAAAATCTCAAAATCCTTTGCCAGCATCTCTAGGACATCCTATCCTAGAAAAACCCCCTACATCTTGTCAAAATTGATGTCATTATTTTTTCTCTACTCCAACTACTTTTGATACTTATTTTGTGGGAGTATGTCTCCATTCCCATCCCAAAGGGGTGGCAACCCAAGTTTGAGGAGCTTAGTGAAAATTCTTTTGAAAGATCCTACTTCCCCTGTCATTTCATGCAACCCATTTTCAAAATTTTGCATGATACTTATATTAGTAAGAACCCTTTTATAATAAATTATGATGGTAGTTATATCATTAACATCTAGGTCCTTAAGCTACTCCTCGGTCTTTTTTTTCAAGAACTTTATAATTTCAATGACCAAATTTGGCTTGTTTTCTATCTCACTGGTTGTCCCAGTTTTGTATTTCTTGGTTGAGGTGAGTAGGTATAGCTATCCCTATTAGGGAGAAATGTGACCAATTGTTATATATAAATGTGGATATGCTATCCCAAATTATATGCTTGGCTACTTTAAGGGTTGATTTTCCTATAACTTTAGTCTTTAATTTCTCTAGCTCCTTTAGGGCCTCATCTTTGGAAATGTTTATCTGAGACAACATGACATCCCTGCTCTTTTATTTCTCTTCCAATTATATCACTCTATAATTTTTATTTTTGATCTGGCTAGTCATAGTTCCTAGCTCCTTCTCTTTGACACTAAGGTTTACCATCACTTTAGCCATGCCTTCTTCTAGTTCATCCAATATGGGCTACTATATTATGGACTTTGATGTTCGAACTAGCTAAGTCCGTTGACTCCTGAGAGTCTCAATTTCTTCTTGTAGACTCTCATTTTCACTTTTAAAGCTTCCTAAGACTTGTTTTCTCTCAACTAGCTGGTGATAGAGTTGCTCTTTTTCTTCATGGCTTCCTTGCAACTCTGGGGTTTTCACATGTTGAGATTCAAGGAGGTTAAGCCTCTTTCTCAAAACCTTGATCTTAGTATCTTTATACTTTACCAACTCTCCCATAGAAGTTCAGTCTTTGGGGTCTATTCCTAGAGCTATGATATTCTTTTCAATCTTTACTATCTTTGTTTTATTTTCCTTAGTGGAAACCATTTCTTGCTTCAGAGGCCTATTGATATTGTGCACCATTTACCTCATATTCCTCTCACTAGAAGATGATTGAAGCACCCCTTTATACAACATGTAAATTTCATGTTGTTGAAAGTCAATTAGATCTATGGGTTGAACATTTCCCAGCTTGATTTTGACTTGAGTTTCCTTGTGGTTTGTTGGGGAAATAGACTTTGGCACCTTTGATTCTAACAAGGCCAAATTGAACGTGTCTGGATAATAATCTAGCACTATTAGTAGCTTTGTTTATTTTTTCTCTCCCCTTGCTTGGGTGTACATGTCCTTTTTCATCTCCCTACTGTGCCTTTTGATGTCCAAGTAGTGAGAAAATAAATACAGTTACCTATATGTTTCTTCCCCACTGGTAGTTGTTTTCTTAATGGATCTTGTTGATAGCATGACTGAGGGGAGGTGTTTGATAGTTAAGGCTAGTCCCTCATATTCACTCTCCCCTTGGGTTATTTACAACACACATTTTCCTTTATTCACATTTCCTATCACATTTTCTTTTGTTTCCTCCTCCTCGTCCCCTTTAGGCCTTTTTTCCTACTACCCATCCACATCCATTCCTGACTACTTTTTTTAGAATGATATTTTTATAGGATTAGGGGTTTGGACTGTACTATATTGGGATGATGAGGCAGTTATGTTGGGGGTCTCACTTCCAGGGATTTTATTGAATTTCTTCCAAGACTCTAGGTTTGCAGTCCTTTATACTAAGACATTGGGATAATTCTTATATGTTGTCTTTCTTGCAGCAATGACACCATGGGGGTGATATATCCACCATTCCCCTTTATCAAAATAAAATTGTTTCAACATCTCTTTTTCTATTGAACCAAAAAGGTACCAACCTCTTATGGTAGTGGAAAGGTGATGGATTTTCTTGTTGGGAAAATAAGAAGTGATTTTCTATCAATCTATGTCTGACATACTTCAAATCCAACATTCTTGGTGTTAATAAAATAGGGATAATGAATGGTTCTTGCTCAAAAAATACACTCTAATGATATTACAGTCCTCTACTAGGTGCCAATATCCTATCCTAGCATCCTTTCTCAATTGTAGAGTGTGCCTCATTTATGGGATGACTCTAGGAAGTGGGGTGCCATGTATCCTGGTATATATGTCCCTCGTGTATTTTTTCACATAGAGGTTGAAACCTCTATTTTGTTCTTGTCCTCTCATCTCCTAGGTCCATGAAATGATTTCCTTTTGGCTCCCAGCCTCATTATTGATATTCATTCCCCAAGCCTCAAAGTAGGGGTGGTTTTTGGATAGGATGAGATAAACAAGGTAGGATTTATATCTAAAGGATCTGGTTCTATGGAAATTATCTAGTTGAGCTTGCATGAACTCTTCTAGGAGATGACAGTAATAAAATTTGGGAAGAATCATGGAGGTTAGGGACAATAAAAGAGAGAAAAACCCAAGGATAACCTCATCAACTACCCTGTCATGATCATAACATAGGATTTGGCAGATAATGGCCATAACTTTCCTAGTAGTTTCAGGGTACATATCATATTTGAATGGAGGTGAGGTAGTTGGTAGTGGAGTATTAGGGGATAAAAGGTGTCCTAGCAGGATTTGTTTATCAGTTTGAGACAACTCCTGATATTTTTCCTTTAAAGTATGTTCTTCCAAGGTCTCATAAGACAATTTAGGGAAATAAATCATTTGGGATAGGGAATCTTAGGATATAGTGCATACAACTCGATGCCATCCATGAACATTATCGTACACTCGTTTTCTTTGCAATTCACTGCACACCAATGAACAATATTAGGGAAATTGAAATTTTGTGGGATGTTGGATAGGGCCAAGTTCGATTCCCATATGTGTAAATAATCTCGATCGTTGCTAGAATTAGCTTGGGCACTGTAAATGATTTGGAATAGGTCGGTAAAATGACAGGGACAGGTTGAAAATATTACTATCTCAATCAATTAAAGGCTCATCCACAACTAAATGCTTCTTAGATGAATGCAACTTGTTAGGGTTTGAAATAGAAGTAATTTTACTAGCTAAATGATAGAGAATGGTTGTGAAAATGAATTCAAGGACAACACAAGTTCTCAAGTTACCTCTTGACCGTTGGAAGCTATGCAGGATGAGGTTATTGCAGTTCGATTCAAATCTTGGGAATTTGACTTGGTGCTTTGGAGATGGTGCTCTTTGTGCCCAATGAGGATGTTTTCCCCTATTTAACCTTTTGAGTGCCACATGCCACCATTTTATTGATGAAAACCTTTGAATTAGGTGAAGGTGCGAAATTTGGGTGACTTCATATGTGATTTCAGCTAGGCCCCAAAAATACATGGTGGCCTCGTATTGGTCCATGGTGGCATCTATGTGGTATGGGTGAAAGCCAGATGTCATCAATTTCAACATTGTTGATTTTTTCCTTTGGTATCCTTTGATGGGTCCCTCTTGTCTAGGTGGTAGATACTGGTTTGTCCCTACGAATTCCATGTTGGCATGTCCATATGTATTATTTCAGTCCTAGGGTCCAATGTAATGTGATAGGTCATTATGACATGTCAGCACCACGGGGTACTTCATTAGCGGTTAGGTGTGAATCATGCCTCAAGGGAGACAAGTGGTTTTTCCCAAACCACAAACCACTATCACATTCCCCTGATGGTGGTTTTCCAGTTTCCCTTTTGTGATGTGACTCTAGTTAAAAGTGGACACAATTCCAGTGGTAAACATATGTCACATCATCGAGGGGTCGTTAAAACTCTTGTATGTTCACAATGAGATTTGCAATATGAGTCATAAATCTAGTTCTCTTGTGATTTGTTTAGTGACTGGGCTCCCCTCTGTAGATTTTAACCTTGTACAATTATTTACTACAGAAAAATTTTCAATAAAATAACAGAAAATATACAATGGAAAATGCACACATTACACAGAGATTTTTCCCCTGGAAACCCAAACCGAGAAAACCAACATATTCTATATTCATTCATAGTGATACATTGTTTACAATA
>CBVK0102434203.1:0-11110 GCA_900067695.1 Picea abies | reverse complement strand
GACAAGAAGGTGTTGTTGATGAAGGTGGACACTTTGAAGAATGTTGCAGATTCATTGACAAAGTTTGTAATCACTGAGAAGTTCTCATGGTGTAGAGAAACAATGGGCATTTTTGCCTTGGATTGTTGACTATGATAATCCTGTAACCCTTTGTCTGCAAAGAAAACAACAAGTGGGCGAATGTTGGGCCTGTAGTATATTCTCTGCATGAAGAAATATAGCGTTTTCATTGCGTCAGGCGTGCAGGGGGGTCATGGGGAGGTGGAACACGTGAAAAAAAAAATTGGTGGTTTTTGTGTCCATTTTTTAGTGGTTTTCACACATGGTTTTTGCCGATAGTTTTTAAATTTCAATTAAGGAATTAAGGTTTTTGAATAATCCAGTTCAATAGATTAGGGGTTTTGGTTGCTGGTTTTCAAGGTTTGGGTTTCCAAGGTAAAATATCTGTGTAATGTGTGTGCATTCCATTGTATCTTTTTTGTTTGATTAAGAATCTAATTGTAGTAATTAATCATATAAGGTTAAAATCTACACTATAAACTAGTATATCATCTAAATAGACTATAACAAATGAATCTAGATATGGGCATATACAAAATTCATCAGTCTCATAAATGTAGTTGATGCATTACATAAACCAAATGGAATGACCAACCATTCACACAAACCTTGTCTTGTGCTGAAGGCAATATTCCAAGTTTCTTTTTCCTTGATGCATGCATGGTGGTATCTAGATTTTAGATCCAACTTGGTGAAATATTTTGTCAGATGCAATTTATCTAATCGATCATAAATCCTGGGTAGAGGGTACCAACTTTTTAGTGTAATATTTTTCAATTCTCTATAGTTGATACACATTCACCAAGTCCCATCCTTTTTAGGTACAATTATGATAGGTGGCCCACAAGGTGAGGTGCTTTGTTGAATCACATGACCGTGGTACAACAACTATTGCAATTGCTTCTTCACTTTATTTGTTTCTAGAATGGACTATCTATACAACCCAATATTCAAGAGATGGGGAGTCTAGAAATAATTGTATTTCGTGCTCCACTTTCCTCTTGGGTGGTAGCCCTTTAGGTTCCTAGAACACTCCTTTGTATGCATGTAACAACTCCTCTAGCCGATGTTTCAACTCTTTAGTACACACCTCCAGGGATGCCTTTACTCTTATTGATTCATCCTTAGTTTGATTTTCTCTTAAGAAAAGTAAAATATATTTCTTACTAGAACTAATCAACTTCTTGGCTTGGTTGGAACTTACCAATGAGATTATTGACTTTCCTTTATGTGCATTGATGATGTAGGAATTTCCATACTTGATTAGTTGGTACTGGTCATCTTGCTACATGAATATTGCATCCCTCATATACATGTAAGGGCTTCCAAACAATACTCCACATATGTCAATGGGTACTACATCCAATTCCACTTCATCAATAAATCAACACTCACAACAAATTTAATCTTACAATGTTCCGTTACCTTGGTATATGCATCCTTGTTTATTCATCCCACTGGACATGGGCTAGGATGACCGTGAACCTCCAAACCAAGCTTGGTGACCAGATCTTCTATTATGATATTAGCATGTGAACCAGAGTCAAGTAGGGAATCTATATTGGTGTTCTTGACCTTGATATTGATGTGGAAGAGTTTGGTCATCTCCTTCTCTTACTAGTGATGAAGGCTACTCAAATTCATCTCCTTCTACACTTATGTGCAGATAATATTTTCATCCACATCGGAGCTCGTTTCAACCTGATTGCTTGAATCCATGACTAGAGGATTCTTTTTCTTTGTATCCTTCTTGCGGTTCTTTGGGTTCAACTATGGATGTAGTTTCCAACACTTTTCCTTAGTGTTCCCATCAATATTGCTATTGTTACAATGGTTTCTATGATCCTTGCACTAATGTGTAGTGGCTACCATATTCTTATCCTTTCCCACTTTCCAATTCTTCTTCCTCTTCTTGGAAGTTTCCTGGTGCTCTATATTCTTGGAACCGCTTGGCTACCCTTTCTTGTGGCCTATGTTTTCTAGATATTGTGCCAATACACATGCCTTGTCCACTTTTCTTGGCTTCAAAAGAATCACTTGCTTTCGTAGATGACTATGTATATCCATTAGATACTTGAGAAGTACATATGTGTTCTTTGGAGATATACCCAACATGATGGCCATGTTTTTTAACTTGATGGTTTACTCCTATACACTTTTCCCTTGCTTCTTCCTGAAGTAGTGCCACCAAAACCATTGGTCCTCTACATACCCAACATGGTAGAATTGGGACACTTAGGGTTTTGAAGTCCTACAACCTAGTTACTAGCGGATCACCCTCCAGCTTAAGTGTTTCTGTATGGATTTCCATCCAGGTTAAAGAATGACCCTCTAACTTTAGTTTGGAAAATGATATATTTTGTTCTTCATCGATACAGTGAATGTTGAAATAAACTTCTAGTTGCTGCAACCAATGATTCATTTTTAATGCATCAATATCACCTTGGTATGGATTTATGTCGACTTTTACTTCCATATTGAATAATACTATGAAGGGTTTATGGTACTGGAACTCGACTACTCTTTCTCGAGTTCTTTCCGTGACTCCTTTTATGGGTCTTTGTTATCCCTCTGTTTCTTGTATGATCTGATTGTAGAGTTCAAGCTTCCAAATTATCTGAATAGTCTGATATTTCTTATTAGAGCCACCATGAGGAGGGACATATTGTGAAATATGACAATGATTTTCTCTTCCTGCCTCATAAATCTCTCCTCTGCTAGATCTTGAGGGTTGTTATGAACAAACTTGCCAACCATGGCTAGGGTTCTACAAGTTTCTTCTTAAATCGATTCTTGGATCCTTGCAACTTTCCACAAATAACCCAAGAAAACCTGCACTAATACCAATATGATCTGTAAACTGTCGTGGATACTCCACTGGACAGTTCGTCACAATGGACCTAATAGAATACTAAAATATTTACTATGAAGGTTAATTTCCTTTAGATCCCAGATTCTTTAATTACTAACTTTTTGTTTAAAATGTATGAAATAGATGAAATGTGAAAAATAAAGAACATGAATAAATACTCACACTCCATCCACAAATAAACCCAATATATAACCTGGGAAACCTAATACGAGAGAAAACCAAGTTAGAAGGTGAGGTTGCTCTACTTTCTTTTCTTCAAATGAAACTACAAGGAAAGAGACACTCTCTGTGGAGTTAAATTTGACATTATGGGATATATGGTCACTACATAATCTCTCCTCCTTGGTTATGCTCTCAAAATACCACTCCTAGGTGCTTTGCTTAACTATGGAACAAATGCAATGCTAAAGAATGGAACCCCATCTCCTCTTAGTGGCCCGATATTTAACATTGTCTGATATCCATATGGGGGTAGGGTTCTGGCTTCCTCAACCCTCAATTGTGATAAGGTTTTGGAACTTCTAGAATATTCTTGAAATTCCATATGTGGCTAGCCCTATATGCATGAGTAATGGGGTTTGATGTGGCATCCACCCGTACCATGGTGGTCATCACAGTAGGTCAACTTGTGTGAGGCATAATTTTTTCATACGATCTCGAGTTGAAGAAATTTTTGTAGTGCTAGAAAGGTCTCGATGTGTAGAATAACATCAAGTGCTATTAGATAATTGTAAGAAATTTTTAACCCTAAAAATGTCATTTGATGCCTCAAAATGGCTCTAGAAGGTATCAAACCCCAACTTTCCAGACTGGGACTTGCCATTAAAATGAACCTACAAGACGATTCCTCCAATTTTTTCCACTATGAAAGCATTGAGATAGATGACAAATAATATAATGATCCAATCCAGATCAACTTTGATTAAAATTGAAAGTTTGAAAGTTACTCCATGAAAACCACATTTCATCGCTTAAGACTAATTTTATTCTTACATTAAATAAAGTGCATTGGGGTCATCCTCATACTTTCTATAAAGTTTCCATTTCACTTTTATCTTCACTTAAAGTCATGTTCATCACCACTAAGCTTATCTTTCACTCAATTTTCGAAGTTTCAATGGAGTGAAATTTGAGTTTTAGGACCCCTCAAAGTGAAATTTTTATCCAATAATTGTTGAACAACATCGCTCTACAATAAATGTTACACCCGTTAGGCTACTAGACAGTCTTATCCTAAATGAATAAGGTATCATCACTCTTAATAATTTTCAATCTCTATACCAAAGAACTCATCATCACTTAAATTTGAATCCAAATCTACTTAAACACTTGACGTGCATTATTAATCTTCAAAGGTGAGATTATTTAGTAAATTTTTTGCTATCGGAGTAAGTTACAATGGATATGGTGATCTCGTAGTAGAGTAAGCTCAACCCTTTTAGTGATTTCTAATATTTTCTAAACAATACAGGTAAGTATTGCTATAACTCTTCCTATTTACTTATTTTATTGAACTTTGATGTTGATATTTAAAATTAAACATAAATTTCATTTTAAGTCATATTATGAAATGTTTTGTTATGCTAGTGATGAAAATTTAAATAAGTTTTGCACAAAATAGGATTTAATGAAGATAACATGCCTCCTAGAAGATCCACCCCTAGAACTCCAAAACAATCTCCTAAAGGGAAAAATCCAATTGTTGAACTGTAGAGAAAAAAGATACTGACATGGAAACAACTATAAAACAATTCACACATGTGATTAAGCTAGAAAGACCTAACATTGAACCTATAAGACCATTGTTCAAGAATATTGAGGCCCTTATAGGTCTTTATACAACTTTTCCATGATGGAGGGATATTTATAGGAATTTTAGAGAACAATATTACCCATCTATAACCCCCCCCCCTCCCCCCCCAAGCGATAACTTTAAAAAATGTTGATGGTTTTGTGTTTTCCAATGTAAGAAGGTCTCATTTGCACATTGTAGTTGGAAGAACCCTTGTAATTCCATGTTCTAAAGCTATATAATGGATTATAAGGCATACTAATACAAAGAACATGATAGTTTTTAATGATGAGGGAAGATGTGTTGCTTCATGTCAACCTTCCGAGTTAGAGAAATGTTATAGAAAACACGAACCAAAAAAATACATGATAACTGATTTTGTAGAGTGATTCCACCAAGACAATGATATCAATAAAATATTGGCAAGATGGTGGGTAGAAGCCAAGAGATTCTTTGCTAATGGTGATGGGGTATATACGATAACCAATTTGAGAGACCCCCACATCTATGCAATGGCTTTCGTGTGTAGATTATATGGTGAAGCCAATTGTATTCATTTCATAGATGCTTGGGTATTAGTTGTACATATTATTATTACAACTAGTGTAATTTTCAATTGGTCAACCATATTATCCCAGGCTTTGAAGAGAGCTAATGAAAAAGCAAAGAAGCCAACTACTAAAATTATCCCCACATTTTATACAAATTCTTACTTGTTATATATTATTTGTGCTAATTCCATTCTAGGCATAAATTGGAGCTAGAACATAGCTGGTAGTCCAATCTATGTATATTTTCAAGGATTGTGCGAACTTAAATATAAAATAAACTATGCACAATTGTGTGATTTCTTTCTATCCCCTTTATACAAATTTATTTTTTGCAAGGAATACCCAAGATTAAGTGAAGAAGAAATGAGTTTAATAAGAAGCATTAGCAGTTGGTATTTAAAACAAGATCACACTTGTTTAAGAATTTATTTGGTTATTTCTCCCCCTCATTGGTTGCCCAAGTATGTGCCAAACAAATTAGTACTTGGAGAAATAGTGTATCAAACTATTCTTCAAGTATTTAAAGCTTCTTTGGAAAAGGATTTAAGAAAGAGAACCTTTATCCCCTACAACATGTATATTGGTCACTATGGGCTAAGTAACTCTAAACAAGTCAGACAAGAGACCATTGTCATGCTTGAATACAAATTTCCTTAGGGACAATTCAAGATACATAATCGTAAAGGTCTTGTCTTAAAACATAGTAGTTTTGTCTCTTTGCCATATGCTCATAAGTTGCGTGACCATGAGCTCCCTTATGAAAATGTAACCTTATGGGAGGAGGTACTAGAAATATTAAAGCCTACATGTCCAACTCCTCCACAGGGCACAAGCTCAGAGGAACAAACTAAGAGAGACATGCAAATGATTAAACATAAAATGTTTTAGGTAGATCAATTAAGAAATAACTAAGAAGAAAAAATAATAAAAGAAGAATTAGGAAAAGTAAGACTTGAAAAGGAAGAAAGGATAAAACAAAAGAAAAACTTGAAATAGAGGGAAAATAAAAGCATGCAATAGATGATCTAGATAATAAACTTAAATAAAAAAGATCAAAACAAGAAAGAAAATTAAAGGAAGAAAAAGATAAGGAAGATAAAACTAAAAATGAGGAAGATACACAAGAACAACAAGAAACTGATGAACCTATAGAGAAACCTAGGCAATAGCAAACTCAAACTCATCAACCTCATGTGGACAATTTCATCGATTTAACTATGGAAGATCTAGTCATCCCAAAATAGAGTACATCAATAGTGCAAGACATCAGAGGCAAAGACATTGTAATGGAAGAAGTAGCTACTTCCAGTAGCTTAGAGAATATCTTGTCTTGGGGAGAACATAATATACCAGATCTAGTTGATAAAGTAGTTGATTTGGATTTAATTGCTTATAATAAGAGAAGTAAAACCATTGTTAAACAAACTTAAAGGAAAAGATGAATTAACTTGGACAACACACTGATATGTACCATTGAAGAGCAAGTATTAGACACAAAAAGAGCTAAACTAATAGAACTACTCTCATCTGGATTGGCCATTACACATGCCACCTTAGACAAAGCTCAATAAGAGGAACTAGATGTATAGAACCTTGAGAAAAATATCGCATTACTTGAAAACTAGGTAAAGTACTACAAATTTGCACAAGTCCTAATTGCAATGTTTATGGAGCATGCATTAGAGGGAGATGAGGCTAATGAACAAATTGGAAGGGATTTTTATGCAAAAACCTTTCAGTTCAAGAGCTTAGATTATAGTTATCTATTTTGTATAAAGAAAACTTGATGTGGAATGAGAATCGAGGAAAAACACAAGACCAACTTGAGTTCATCAAACAAATTCAGAAACATAGAGGAAATGAACCACACAATATAAGGATTTTGAGCAAAGCTGAGATATATGAAATTGAGTATGACTTGAGTTATTGAAACACAGTTACTCATGAAGCACAAAGAGAAATAGAAGATGAGTGCATGGCATATATTGAATATGGGACTTTATTGAGAATACCACCTCTTAATGTCAACTTCCCTCCCTTGGTCCTCCTGAATTTTGTTTATCCAACAAACCAAGTTTTGCATAAATTTGAGGAGATCGTCAAGTTGCATAATCCTGAGATGAAAAGTATATCAAATGTTGAAAAGGGACATTTACAAAAGTTCTTAATTGTAGAAGCTAAGAAGACTACTCAACTCAAATGCCTCTTCCCTAAAGTTGAGAAATACATTAAAATGTTTTTTAGAGAATTACCAACTTAAAGGGCCTTGCGTAGGTAGCATGTGTTCCCTCATAATGATATATGCAAAAATATTTTTGATCAATGGGAGAAGAACAATAAAGAAGCAGTTAGGGAGCAAACCACTAGTTCACTCGAGGGTTAAGTTTTAGTTGGTTATTATAACCAATTTTGTAATTTTATTTCTAGTAGGATTTGAGAAGTAATGAGGGATTCTTGGCGCAAAGGCTCTTTGATGAGTTATTTTGTAAATAACTACTTCTAATACACTAATTAACTAAGAAGTCAATCACTGGTGAAATATTTTATGACTGAAGGAAGCTTTCATGCATATGGTGTGTTGTAGGTTAATTTGCAATTTGACTTATGTCATGGATGTTATGTAAGAGACTTTGTTTTCTGTACTTCAGGCTATCCTGGAACAACATTAGCATTTCTTTAATTCTATTTATTTGGAAAATCTATGTCATTTACTTCATCATAATCTATTTTTTGTTTTACGTTTAGTTTATAATTTTATTAGAAAGGTTTGTTATTTCATCTAATGAATCTTTGAAGAATTATTTCACATATTTTTAAATGATAGATAATAATATTTCTTTTGTTTTGAGAGATAACTCACAAGACTGTGTATTTATTTCAAGCATTATTAGATAGTAAGTTTCTTTCTTTCTCTAAATCTTAAATACTTGCATTTGGGTAATTTTCCCCGTCAATAGTCTAGAAGACCAATATTCTTAAAGCATGTGTATGATGATTTGACATGTTTAGTTAGATTCTATTGGAAGACTCTAATAACTAGTTTCCTAGGATAGTGGAAGATAGGTGGTATACCTTTTTGAGCTAAAAGGCTATGATTATGTATATTTTGATTTCCTTTATGAAATATCAAATATAAGCTTTTTTTCATGATTTTTTTTTTATGAAAACCGTTATTCTTATTTTGACAATAAAGACTTACTAGGCATGTGCCCTTTCCCTCAACGAAACAACATAAAGACTAAATTGATAGGTAAGGCATTCCAAAGTACGCAAGTAAATGTTTACTAGAAGAGTATCAATCATTAGTTTTAGTTCACTTGGATTCAATTAAAGATGGATTCGATTTTTTTGATTTTACATTGGTTAGGCCTCACTATAGAGTTTGGGTTAGTGGGGCTAGTATATTTTTAGATTGAAAATATTCCTTATCCTACTATCACCATCAAGACATGTTCATGGCAACCATTAAGGCCACAGTTCCGAAAAGGATCTTGTCATCACATAATCTAATATAGTCCAACCTTGTTTGGCTTGTTTCACGCTCCCTATATTTTTTTTTTGGGGGAGGCCATCCCTAACTTATTTTTGAGTTTGAAACACACTCATTTTAGTAAATTACATGACTAGGATGATCATTTCTAATTTCATCAAATGTAAGCATAGTTTGCAAAAATTTCAACATTGATCCCTTTCACTAGTCAAAGGTGGACTCCACGTGAGCCAAGTCTTGCATCGAATGTGGAATAGATTATGATGAATGTTAACAAAATCTAGTGTCTTTACCTTGTATTTCTCATAATAAGATTTCCAATGAGATATCATTTCCCAATTTTGTTTTTGAACGCCCATTCTATGAAGTGCACAAGTTTCACATCTCCTACACTTGGTCCATCTCTTTTAAACTTTTGATCCGAAAATTAGAAAAACACCATCAAAATTCAAGATGTATTTTTATATTATCTACAAATGTGAATCTAAAGCATTAAGAAACAACATTCAACATAAAATAAAACATATAGGCATCAAATAATGTAGTACAATACCTTTGTTCTTTGGAAAACCATTGTAACCAACTACGGTAGTATTGAAGTTTGGGTGTAAAGGCATAATGGAGACATGAACGATGTTGTTGCTATTTATTTTCACACTCTCCTAGGGTGTAACAACCTATTTTGTTTGAGAAGCATGAACTAATGGTTCTTCTTGGTGTGGGATTTGTTACACTTCATGCAACAAGTTGACCAACTCCTCCCTACCTTAGTTGGGCAAGGGATCCCTTCTATCACTCCCCAAATGCGTTTGTTCACTCATTATGTCTTTTGAGGGGGGTTACATTAGTGATTTCAATATCCTTAAAAATAATATATCAACATGAAAAGTCTCACCAATAACAAATGCGTGCCTAACATCTTTGCAAGTTCTCTCCCCCCTAACTTGATTTTGTGGTTTACATCCATTAACTCTAGAGGAGGATTTCTATGTGTTGCATTATTATTGGAATATTGTGGTCTTGCATGAGTTTTTTACTCTCCTATTTTTTAGTTTGCTACAATACTTGATGGCTTGATATAAGCATACCTTGGTATTTTTGAGATATCAGTTGCATTTGTAGCTTCGAGTAGGGATTTTAGCCTAAAATTGTATGGGATCTCTCTCCTACAAAAATATGGAGGACTTTTGAACAATAGAGGCTACAACATTTTTCTAACTACATGAATCAAATTTGGGATTCACTGCATTAAAACCACAAATGGATGCAAACGTCTAAGTTTCTCAGTGATCTGACTCATGAAAAACAATTTTTTCACCCTAACTAGATATTAAATTTAAAACAAACTTTAATAGAGACTGATCACATTCTTGCAATAATGACATGGTATTTTACATGTTGTTGATTAAGGTTGGTTTTCATTGATGTCAACCCTTGAAGAAAGCCCTGTAGCACAAAGGTTGGGTAATGGACCCAAGATTGTTTGATGTAAATATGAGTCATTATTGTCTTGTCATGGTTGATAATAAGTAGAAATGGATGAACTCCAAAGTGTTAGCATCTTCACAGATTGATTGTTCTTGTCATTGATGGCAAGATTACAGTAGCGTCGATGGCACAAGAACAACAACGATGTTGGGAGAGCGATGTTGACAGGGTTATAGGTAGAGTGTGCATGGAAAACACAACAATGAAGACACATAAGAGCAAGCTAAGAAGAGATAGTGCTTTGCGCTTTACAGAAGCACAGATGAGGTAGAAATCATCAGGACTCACAGAAGGATCAAAGGTCGAGGACTTTGGCACTTAGAAATTCTTCCAAGTCGGGAGGAATGAAGCTCAGGAGAAGGAACGACGTGGGCCGTCGATCGTGGATCGAGGAGCACTATGAGCCGTTAGATCAGAGTCCAGTGACCAGAGGAAGCGCAGATGAGGAGATCAAATCTCAGCCGTTGATCTGAGTGCGTAGACCAACAACTGTTGGATCCTAAGGAAAGTGCACGAGATAAGTTCCAAATTCATCGGAACCATCCATCATCCAGAGGACACATGGAGAAAGATCATCATTTCGCTGACTGAAAGGTCAAAGGAAGGAGGTGCTCTAACCCCTCGAACTTGTGATATGCGAAGTCACGAAATGACTTAAGCCATAGGATCCAGAGGACACGTGGCGAAAGATCATCATTTCGCTAACTGAAAGGTCAAAGGAAGGAGGTGTTCTAACCCCTTGAACTCACGATATGTGAAGTCGCGAAATGACTTGAGACGTAGGATCCAGAGGACACATGGCGAAAGATCATCATTTCGATGACTGAAAGGTCAAAGGAAGGAGGTGCTCTAACCCC
>CBVK0102434178.1:0-11381 GCA_900067695.1 Picea abies | reverse complement strand
TATACATAGTTGATTGCCATCAATCCAACTCTTGATAACTTGGGTTGTGAATAGATTTGTGAGAATGGTAGTAAGCTTGCTGGCAAGCGATATTCGACACCTGGGTGTTAATTGAATTGAATTATCCAGTCATACTATTGTCCTATCAATATTCTCGTCAGTGTAACATCAAAACTTCAACTTGACCGATGCTCACTCATCGGGAACTTCGATCATACGTATACACGTTGTTCAAATGTTATAATTTTTTTATTTTTTAGTTGAAATTTTACTATTTAAAATAACATTTTTAAATAACAATGTCCAATTAAACATTTAAAGTTTAAAAATTATAAAATAATTAAAATTAAACATTCTAACGTTGGATGAGCACTACAACCTTACTATTGAAGGCAGGGACTAGCTTCTTTGTAACTATTTCCATTGTTTTATTTAAATAGCAAAGTATCCAAAATATCTATTCAAAATAAAGTGCATAAAGTATTTAATCCACTTCCGTGATGTCACTGTGAATCAACCCAAGAGGTGAAGAAGCTCTCTGTTCCTTCTCTTTGTCAAACTTTTTCTCTGGATGCTTGCCAAGAATGCATCCTTGACATACACTGCTTGTGAATTTAATAGCTGGCAATCCTTCTACCATGTTTTCCTTGTTGAGTTAATGCAAGTACTTATAGTTTAGATGGCCAAATATTTCATGCCATAACCTGTTGATATCATTAGATTGTGACAGAAATATAGTGCTAATATATTTAGGAAAAAAGTGGGAGAAGAAATACAAACGCGAACCGTGATCTGCAATTCCATGTGCAAGCTGTGAGCTTGTGGAAATGTCAGTAATCACTGCGGAGTCCAGAGTGAACTCCACCTTCCTTCCAGAGCCGGAATGAGTGATCTGATATATCGAGAGAAGATTTGCGGACAGCTAGGGAACATGAAGCACATTTGTGAATCAACCCCCTTCAAGATCAACAATTCCTTCTCCGCACACCTTTGTAGGTGTGGCATCTCCCAAGTAAATTGGGGATATGGTGCTTTCTTCGATGGAGGAAAAATCATCTTTTGATGCAGCCATATGGTTCGATGCACCTGAATCAAGGATCCAAGATGATGGAGTGGATGTGACAGCCATTAAAGCATGACCATCTCGTTCTCTCCCTCCCATTTTGTTATCATCTTTCTTCTTTGCATTTTCGGGCACCGTGAGATTGTGTTGCTGCAATTGCTTTGCCATCTCATCAATAGTCTTCCTCATGCAATTTTCTTCGAGATGAAAGCCTTTGGAATAGTAGCTACAAAGTGTTATTTCCTTCTTCTTCTTACCCTTAGTCTTAGAAGAGTTATCTGAAGATTGTGCGGATCTCTCCTTCTTCGATTTAGGAAATTTACCCGTTCCTTTTTTCTTGTCTTTTCCACTGCTCTTTGGAGCATTAGTAGCCGCAAGTGCTTGGCTATTGTAACGCTTGATGGAACCCATTTGGACTAAATTAGATTTATCTTGAGTCAATGCTGCAATGAAATCATTCAATGGAGGCATTTTCCATTTTTCCTGAGTCAATTTAGATGCTTGAAAAGATGACACAAATACAAAATATTCAGGGCCTAATTTCCAGAGAATTGAAAGGATGAGTTGTTCTTCCTCTTTCATGACTCCACATTCATTAAGTTCAATGAGAAGGGACTTGAACTTGGTGAAGAATTCTTTCAGGTTGCTAAAATGAATTGGACTTAGGGATATGAGTTCATTCTCCAGTTGATGCATTCTCATTGCATCCTGCTTGCCGAATAGTCCTTCCAAAGTGGTCCAGACCACATCGGGAGTAGAGGCTCTATTGACATGAAAGAGGAGATATATGGAAATTGATAGGCATATCAGCCCAATTGCTTCATTTAATTTATTGAAATACTTTATCTTCTCTGTTGCAGCAGTCAGTTCTTTCTCCATTCCCATTGTTACCCGGTAAAGCCCTTTGCTTCGGAGGAGCAGAGAGATCTCTATCTTCCATTCGAAGTAATTGAAAGGATTTAGAATGAGTTTTGTGGGATGAGAGAGATGATACATTGTTTCTTTATGCGCCTCCTGATGATCTATACCTGCAAATAAAACCATGTACAATCCACTAGATTCAATCTAGCTCTGATACCATGTAGAATTCCTACAGAAACCCTGATAGATCTAGAATTCTAGTTAAATTGAACACAAACAATTTGCTGATATTCAAGAGATGAGAGAAAGTTTTTGCTCCATAAATTTGAGAATTGTATTAATAAAAAATGAATATACATGAGCAACCATCCTCAAAAATAAGAGAGGAGGTGAATATATAGAATTTCCAACATAGAAATTCTAGTCAAAAAACGCTAGAAATCGCTAAAATAGGTGTCATAAGCTAAGGGAGACTGCATAGTTCGACCTAGAACACTAAAGATACATTTCACACACTCATTAATGTCCAAAAGATTCAAGTGATGCACATTATCTCACTTAAGCTCACTTAACTGACAAGAGAAGCAGTTCCAACTCACTTAACTGACCCAAAATAGTAGTTACTAATAATAGTAACGGAAAAAATCATTAATTAAGGAATAAATCTCTCACTCAAAGAGGAGGTGCACATTACCCAATAATAGATGAGTTTTTTCATGGGGGAGTTGGAATAAATCATGAATAAATCAAGAAAATCAAGAATAAATCGAGAAAATCAAGAACCGAGAGTTGAGTCTTGATCTAAAATTAGCAGTTTTCCCTAAAATCTAGGGATGAGGCGCCCTTCTTCTCTATGTGGCCAAATTAGTTGAAATAAAGTGTAAATGAATGTATTAACCAATATCTAGGAGTCTAAGCTAGGTATAAACTAATGTAAGTTAGGGTTATGCTCCAACAACATGCACCTTGAATATGGAATCTTTGGAATGTGAGTCCAATGGTTGTCATCTAAGGGTTTGACACAGTAGGATTTTTTCTCAGGGATATGACAATGATATATACAAAATCCCAACATCTAGATCATATAATCTCTTTGTAAATGGACCATAAATGGTCCTACGAGCCATCACATATTCCCTAAAAGAGGGAATATTTAGCTTGTACAATCCCTATGGTATTCATTTCAATGTTTGGAGCACTAGGTAAAGTTCTTGAGGATATGGTCATGGTTTGCAACCAAAACTCAATGCTTTAGGATATAATGTATCATTACAACTCATGGGCCATGCCATCACACATGCTTTGAATATGGAATCTTTGACCTAAGAGTTTCCTATTGTGGCCATTTCAAGGTTTGGCACATTGGATATGTTTGTGGAGGATAAATACATGGATTAGGACCAAAACCCAACATGTAGGAACCCTTCATGGTTTCCCTATGAAAAACACATAAAAAAATATTTATTTATTTTTTGAAAAAACAAGCAACATACACATCAAGGAATGAAGTCTACATGTTAATGATAATCCAAAACAATTCCAATGTGATTGATCAATGGTCCTTGTTGTGGCACAGTCTACACAAAAAACAACATTGTTCAAGGCTCTTTCTTATCTACACTTAAGCTCAACACAACCTAGGTACAATAAATGCTCATCAACTTACTAATAGTATCTCTCTTACTTGAAAAAAAAATGTTATTAATATAAAATATTTGATTTAGGAATATAGATTATATAAATTGGATTCTTATTAATTAGATTTATCTTGGGTGGTTGAGAGGAATGGTTTTTATCTTCGGTGGTTGAGAGGAATGATTTTTATTCTCCCCACATAAGTTCAATTGGTGCAAGTTATTGAAGGTTTTCCCAAACTTTCCGAAGAAAAAATATTGTCCTCCCAATATTATAAATTTTACTTTCTTTAACTTGTGAGCTTGAGGTTTTCCTAAGACTAATGAAAAAAAAATCATTTCACATGTTATAAATTTTACTTTGTCTAAAATATTATAATATTTTAGTTTTCAATAGTTCAAGAATTACAATATAGTTTATAAAAAAATCTCATACAATTATGATTAACTGTGACTGGATGGATTGGGTTTAGGGTGGATGGTTGTGAGGAATGATTGTTATCCTCTCCATTCTAGTTCAATTCTCATAATGCCATGAATAAATCTCATTATGAGTATGTTGTAATGGATTTGAACCTATATTTTGTTCAAACACCTCTCATTGTGGCATTGTGGGATGGTCACCCATGGCAACTCCATGCTTCCCTGTCACAACTAGCTCCCCAAAATAAATGAAACACAATGCCTCATTGATTTGTAGTCGCTTAATAAAGCTTTAAAACAAGAACAAAACTTCGAATAGAAGCAACAAAAGACAACACGGTCAGAGATTTACGAAGAGAGACAAACTATTTCACCCAACCATGAATAAAATCAATAATTTTTTCATCGATGGAGAGATTCAACAAATTTATCAGCAATAGTAAATGTACAACAATTCTCTGCATTTCCCAACAGTTTTTTTAAAGTTTGTAAAAGCATAAATTAAGATACTATTATCTTCAAACAAATGACAATGTTAACAAAAGTAATGGATTCCCTTTGTATGCCATAAAAATGGTGAACCAACCAAGTAGGAGAAGCTTCACAAGTGTATCTACCTAGTTTATGTTTCGTGTCCTTTCTATAAGGGATATAATATGGTTTATACTAAGCCCCACTATTTGTTAATATGAAAACCACAATCTTTAATAATACACAACAAACACACATATCAAATGACAAATAAAAACACAGTGATTTACGTGGTTCGCCCAACTTCGGGCTACGTCCACCAAGCAGGTATCAATGCTATATTATTATCATTCAATGGAGATTATACAGTTTAATAGTGTCCAGTTTTACAATCATAGAAAAACAAATTAATAACTGAGCAGTAAATGCTCTCCTCTGCATGCTCCAACAGAATTGACACCTACACAACCGAATATGCAAAAACGGAGGCGAGGTTGATGATTTTTCTTCGGAAGAAGGATTATGTTGTCAACCATTTCAACAATCTCCACATTGACAAAAAACTTATTTGATACCATGCTCATTATTCTTTTCATCACCTTTTCTGCAAGCCAAGAGAATCCAAGCACCATCGTATCTTCTCTAAAAGTATTGGTTTTGTGAACATGTCTGCGCAGTTCTCTTTTGTATGAACTTTTTCAATGGAAACTCCACCTTCATCGATGACCTGTCTTATAAAATGGTACTTAATAAGAATATGTTTAGTTTTACTATGGTAGGTTGGATTCCTGGCCAAGCGAATAGTACTTTGACTATCACAAAGTAGCTTTACTTTGCCCTGCATCCTTCCAAACTCACCAAACAAACCTTTTAACCAAACCACCTCTTTGCAAGCATGTGAAGCAACTATGTATTATGCTTCTGTAGTGGATAAGACAACAATTCTCTATAGCTTTGACATCCAACTAATAGCTCCACCTACAAGAGTAAAGACATATCCTGAAGTTGACCTCATTTTGTCCAGATCACCTGCAAAATCAAAATCAACATATCCACGGACTAACTCACAACCACCATTATAGGTGATGCAATAATCACTTGTGCCCCTCAAATACTAAAGCACCCATTTCAGTGTTGCCCAATGTTCTTTACCTGGATTTTCCATATATCTGTTGACAAACCCAAATGCATGTGTAATGTATGGTCTTGTACTAACCATCGCATACATTAAACTTCCTACTGCATTAGCATACAATATCCGAGACATATGTTCCTTTTATTGTTTTGTACTAGGACATAAACTTGAAGAAAGCTTAAAATGGGAAGCGAAAGGTACATAAACTGGTTTCACACTATTCATATTTCTGTTGTGACAACCAAAGCTTACCATTCATCCTATCTCTTAATATCTCCATGCTCAAAATCTGCTTTGTTGCTCCTAGATCTTTCATATCAAACATCCTAGCCATTTGAGCCTTTAACCTATTGATCTCAATTATGATTTTTCTTGCTAAAAGCATATCGTCAACATACAATACTAAGATAATGAATATTCCATTATTCTTGCTAAAAGCATATGATCATACTCACTCCTTGTATAATTATGGATCATCATGAAAGAGTCAAATTGCTTGTACCATTGTCTAGGCGACTGCCTCAGACCATACAATGATTTCTTAAGCCTGCAAATAAATTTATTGTTGAGGTTTTGAATGAACCCTTCAGGTTGTTCCATGTAAATCTCCTCATCCAAATCTCCATGTAAGAACATAGTCTTAACATATAGCTGCTCCAACTCCAAATCAAGTGACGCAACTAATGCTAAAACAATTTGAATTGAAACAATCTTAACAACTGGTGAAAAAATATCATGAAATTCAATACCTTCTTTCTGAGAATATCCTTTCGCAACCAACCTTGCTTTGTACCTATCAACCTTATCATCAACACCCTTCTTCAGCTTGTAGACCCATTTGCAACCTACAGTTTTCATGTTTCTTGGAAGTTCTACCAGGTCCCATGTAACATTCTTCGCTAAAGCATTCATTTCATCCTTCATTACTTCTTTCCATTTTTCCCTGTTAGAACCCTCCACATCTTCCTGATAGAATGAAGGTTCATCATCATTAGTACTTAAATAAACTGATGAAACAAAATCATCATACCTTCTTGGAGGAACTCTGACCCATGTAGACCTCCTTAGGGAAGTTTGTGGATCATCCACAATCTGTTGAATGTCATCATCATCCATGTTTTCCTCTGCAAGAACCTCTTCATGAAAATATTCAAAAACTTGGTCATGTTCACACTCATCTATAGTTGAACGAGTTTCAAACTGAATCTGTTGATAGCTAATTACTTCTACCTATTTCATTTGAACATATACATCTGATTTGATGAGAGATGATTCATCAAATATTACATCTTTGTTAATGGTGATCTTGTGGGCAGTAGGATCCCACAACCTGTGCCCCTTAATACCATCACCATATCCAAAAAAGATAAGCCTTTTTTTATTTTGGATCTAATTTAGAACACTAATGTTTCAGAGTTATAGCATAGGCTTCACAACCAAAAACTTTAAGATTAGAATAATTACAAGGGTGACGTTTTCATACCTCTTCAAGAATCTTGCACTCTATTGTTGTTGATGGTGATCGATTCTCCAGATAACAAGTTGTAGTTATTGCTTATGCCCACAGTTCCTACTGCAAGTTGGCGTTACTAAGCATACTCCTTTCTCTCTCTAGAAGAGTCATGTTCATGCGTTCAAAAAATCCATTTTGTTGAGGAGTATAGGGAGTAGTTTTATGCCTATCAATCCCAAACTCCTTGCAATAGTTCTCAAATTCCATTGATGTAAATTCACCACCATTATCAGTTCTTAAACATTTAATGGACCTACTAGTGCTCTTTTCCACTAAAGCTCTAAATTTATTGAAAAATGTAAATACATCAACCTTTCTTTTCAACATATAGATCCACACCTTCCTAGAGAAATCATCTATAAAAGTAACAAAGTATGATGATCCTCCATACGAAATAGTAGGGGATGGTCCCCAAACATCAGAATGGATATAATCAAGGATTCCCTCACTAGTGTGTCTTCCGGTTTTAAATCTCTGCCGATTATGTTTTCCATAAATACAATGCTTGTAAAAATCTAACTTTAAAGACTTTAGACTAGGAAGTAAATTGTGATCAGATAATACCTTCAATCCTCTTTCGCTCATATGGACCAATCGTTTATGCCACAGTTGAATAGAATCATAGTCATTCTTAGTTATAGTTGTCGCATGATCCATCTCAGTTCTTCCTTCTAACAGAAACATGTTTCCAACCTTCTTCACTTTCATAACCAGTAGGATTCCTTTGTAGACCTTCATAACTCCACCTTGAACAATACTTTTATATCCTCCAATATATAAGAATCCCTAAGAGATTAGGTTATTCCTAAGATCAAGTACATGTCTCACATCAGTTAGTATCTTAACAGATCCATCAAACATCTTTATTCGAATGCTATCAATTCCCACAACTTTACATGATATATCATTTCCCATGTAAACAATTCCATCGTATATAGACTGGTAAGTAATAAACCAGTGTCTATGAAGACACATGTGATTTGTAGCACTAGAATCTAATAACCATTGTTGATCATAATGTGAAACAATACCAATTGTTAAAAATTCATCATTCATACCTGAACTTGTTACTGAACCTGTTTTAGTTGCATTTTCTTCCTTCGTCTCTTTTGGAGGGTCTTCTTTTGAGGATTGTTGTCGCTTCCAACAATCCTTCTTCAAGTGTCCAGATTTTCCACAAAACCAACACTTAAGCTTGCTCTTCTTTCCCTTCGACTTTGACCGAGAGAAATCCTTCTGAACATGTCCTCTTTCTTTAGGTCTTCATCTGACCACCATCGCCTCAAATGTAGAGGTTTCTAAATTGGATTTATTCCTTGTTTCCTCAGACAGTAAAGCTCCAACAATAAAAACAAACTCAATACTTTATGTTGAACTGAAACTAATAGAGGTAACAAAGTGATCCCATGACTCGGGCAAAGAACACAATAATGTAATCTCCTTGTCTTCAGATTTGAATTTCACTCCCATGCTAGTCAAATGGACTAAAAGAGTATTACAAGTATTTAAATGATTAGTTATTTTCATACCTTCCTTCATGCACAAACTATACAATTGTATTTTCAAGAAGGTCATGTTCGTCATATACAATATTTCCAGCTTCATCCACAAATTGGATGTTGTCTTCTCCATAAAAATGTTGAACATAACATCATCGGCCAAACAAGGACGTATGACACTCAGTGATCTAGCATCGATCTCTTCCCACTCTTCATCTGAAATGGTCACGAGTTTCTTTTATTTTCCCAAAAGTGCCTTCACCATGCCTTGTTGCATGAGAAAATCGTTCATCTTGACCTTCCAGATCTCAAAATTGTTCTTTCCATTGAACTTCTCGATTTCGAATTTGGCACTCTAAGTTCTTTCCATCTCAATAGATTGACGTACCTTTCGACAACACAGGGTCTCGTCAATCTTCACAGATTTATATAGGATTGGATCATGTCGTCTCACCTTCTAGACCATGTATCTCTTTCCCTTCCTTGTCGCACCCTCTACACGTGCTAGATCATGAAAATTTCAAATACCAAACGTGAGCACCCTCTTTGTTGCTCCATAGACAACGTAATTGACTGCTCAATGTTTATGATAGACAACGATGCTCCTCTGTGATTTGATGTAGATTAGGTGAAAAACAAAGAGGAAAAACATGCACCTTGAGTCGATGCTCTCTTCCTGCAGAGACCCCAACGTTGGATGCTTAAATCATGGATTTTGCAAGTGTACCATTAAATCAGTGGCCCCTTCATGTATAGAGCCCAACGATGATGCAAAATCGATGCTCCTTGTGCTAAAACTCTGTTCCACGATGGCATCTCATCCAACAAGGCTACCAAGAACTTTCGTACATCCAAACACACTAATCATCTGTCCACGTTGTATGCTCATGCAACAACTCACTTCTTCACAGCCAAATCGCTCTCCCCGAGCTCTGATACCAGTTATTAATATGACAACCACAATATTTAATAATACACAAAAAACACACATATCAAATGACAAAGAAAAACACAGTGATTTACGTGGTTCACCCAACTTCGGGCTATGTCCACCAAGAAGGTATCAATGCTATCTCATTATCATTCAATGGAGATTATACAATTTTATAGTGTCCAGGTTTACAGTCATAGAAAAACAAATTAATAATTGAGCAGTAAATGCTCTCCTCTACATGCTCCAGCAAAATTGACACCTACGCAACTGAATCTGCAAAAAAAGAGGTGAGGTTGATGATTGTTCCTGGGAAGAAGGGTTTTGTTGTGAACTGTTTCAACACTATTCAATCACAGGACATCTTTCAATATATTCATTTATTCTATTCCATTTTAGCTACCTTCTCGTCCAAATGTAATATAGTAAAGCAACAGTTTCACTTTACACATGGAAATGTGCTCATTTGTGATTTTTATTTGTGCAGGAAAGTTACAGTAATTAGACCGCCATTCCTTCCTTGCAAAGGAGAATTGTCCTGGGATTGCACAACATAGTGTCATGCAAACTGCCATAATTATCAAGTGGATTGGCAAATCAAATTAGTAAGTTTGAGGATTGGCAAATCAACCAAGTTCTTAAATTCAACATTAGTAATTACGTTCAATAATAATAAAGAAATTTATATATTATTAAAGTTTTTTTTACTTTAGATGAGGGTTGGCAGTGTATATTTTTTTATTTATATAATATTTTATAATTTAATAAAACTATATATCTTTTTATTTTGACCATATTTATAGTATCAGAAGCGGATAATTCTCCAAAGCTGAATTGGCATTGGATTAAGGCATATAAATTCAAATTGACACTGGATTAATCATTAAGGCATATAAAGTCAAATTGCAGAAAAATCCCAAGATTCTTCCAAGAATATCTTCATGATTCATGGTTGTAATAGATCACAACTATTTTTATTTTTATTTTTTCCACCTCGTAGATAACTGAAAATGTGTTTTTGGATCAGAGAATATCATAGACACTTTACGTATTTATGTTTTGTAAAATTTTTATCATTTCTGATAACCATGAAAAGACAGTTCAAACTTTTTATTTTTTATTTTTCCACCTTGTACATAACCGAATAGATTTAAATTTCGAGCAAGTTTAAATTATATTGAATAGATCTTCAAACTTCAAATTTACCTTGAAAATACTTGTAACTAGAAAAATTAATACTGCCGTGAATAAATGAAATTCATAACTTAATTTTATATATATATATGAATATGAGTCTCATGTTTTTAGCAAACAATCTAAAATAAGTGTTGTGGTATATTTATTTTCTAAAATAAATGTTGTGGTATTCTTATTAGTCCTACCTCCGACCAAGGTGGGTGTTGAAATATTGTAACTGCAAAGAGTATTCTTATTATTATTGATATATTATTCATAGGATTAATCCCCATTGTGGATTGATCATGTCAGTTATTGTAATAGGACGAAATCCCCTTTTGCGGATTGGTCAAAAGACAATTGTAATAGGCAGAATAAGAAGTCGACCCCAAAAATTATTAAAGAGACCCGAAAATATAATAAAGGTGGGTTTACCCACCCAATTTGAGAAGTCGGCCTTGCGAGTGAAGAGACACTTCACACGTGCCAGACTTGTATAAATAAAGGAGGCTAGCGCCTCACTTAGACAAAAACTCACTTTCTCAGTTTGAGAGACAAGTTCTGATCTGTTACCGGCAAAGGAGAGAGAGTGGTACATATCTAGGAGAGGAATTTCTATATTAGAATAAGAGATCTCTTGGCATTGTATTGGCTATCTATATTAAGGAAGTTTTG
>CBVK0102434164.1:0-10835 GCA_900067695.1 Picea abies | reverse complement strand
TTGTGGTCCAAAACCCATGACTAGGGTTGACATCAATGACAACAACCAATCTTCCAACACTTGCCTCTTAGGTTAGATAGTTGTTCAATGAGAATTTTTAATTATTTTACTTGCAATAGAAGTTATCTTAGGGTAGTTAGATATTCACTTGCTTTACTAGGTTACTTGCTTACTTGTCTATTCTTGCTTTGATAGTATAGTTGCTTGTTTATTTACTTCCTTTCATAGGGTAGTTTCTCATTGAATTTAGGTAGGCAAGTTAAACTAGTTTGCATTTGTTATCTTCTTATTGTTATGATTAATAGTTTCTTTTTCTTATTGTTATGAACTAGTTTGCTTCAAGTAGGGTTTTTACTTGTTTTCTTAGAACTATCCATTGATCCTTGGTCCAAAAGTACTTAGGTTACATAGTTTAAAGTTGCTTAGTAGGGTTTTCTCATTAGGCAACATTACTTGAATAGATTATACCTTAGATAGCCACTTCCTTGGTTAGAATATACTAATACCATCCCTTCTACCCTTGGCATATATATTGCTACAACTCTAAGTTTACTTACCCCAGGTTGAAAATTTAATTGAGGGTTTTTAAGTGTGTTTTTAGTGCATATAGAACACCCATCACAAACTCTCCATATGTTTGGAAGAATTACCAAATGGAGGAGGACATAACTCTATGTTATGAGAACAACTCCCTAAGGTCATATTAAACCCAATAGCTTGATGAACAAACAAAAGGATGTGCTTTTCCCAAGGGTGACTCATTGTGCTTCCATAAAAAGAAAATGCCTTTCCCATCCTGTTTTGGGGGTATATTTGATTGTTTTGTCTTTTTCAGTATTTTGAAAGCTTGAAAAAGAATAAAAGAATGCTACGTTACAAAGGAGAAACGTGTGTCACAAACATACTAGTTCCAAGTGTGAGGAACACACTGATGCTCAGAGAAAGGAAACATGTGCAGGAAAATGACACTCAGGAAAATTCCTTCACGGATCAAGGTGTCAATACACAAAGGCAAAGTGCTACAAGGCTTGCATATAAGGCATGCTTCAAAGGTTCAGTTGGGAGCCACATGGAGCTGGCATTAGGCCTAAAACGCAAGAATGAAAATGTGATTAACATGACACAATGATAATGTCCTTCAAAGTAATTTTAAACGAGCCAAGAGAAGGTAAGATCAGTGGTTTTCATTTTTAGAGAGTCTGAAAAAGCGCAAAAGAAGACTCCACTGGGGTACCTTTTTCGAAGATACTCTAGTCAGTTTGAAAAATGGATAAATTAGCACTGAAACGACGTCTATTCAAAACCATTTTAATGGGTGTGATAAAGACAAGATCACTCGAAAATATTTTCAATTTTAAGGAGTCTAAAAAGAGCTTAACTATGGAATCGTTTCCTTTTTCTAGATTTAGTCTCCTTAGCCCAAAAAAGGGTGAAATTTACTAAGGTGAACTCTCCCAGTGAGACGAATCTCCCTAGGTGTACCTTTTTCCTCCTTAATCTACAGGCCAGAAAAAGGGATAAACCCATGTCAATAGATGTTTTTCTGAACCAATTAACGAGTGTGAAAGAAAAAGGTCACTCGACGATATTTTTAATTTTAAGGAGTCTGAAAAGAGCTTAACTATGGACTTTGTAATGGATGTTCTTCTAGATCAATTTAAAGAATGTGAAGAAATAAGATCACTCGATGATCTTTTCACTTTTAGGGAGTTTGAAAAGAGCTTAACTATGGACTCCATGGGGGTTCCGTTTTCATAAATTTAGTCCCTCAGGCCCGAAAAAGGGTTAATCTTATATATGAGAATACTCTTCTAGCGAACCAAAGTTCCTAGAGTATACCTTTGTTCATACAATTGAACATATAGACTGAAAAAGGGGTAAACTACCGTTGGACATACATGCTTTCAAATTTTAGTTTGGCAAGTGTGAAGGGCAACAAGATCGTTCGACAATCTTTTCATGTTTAGAGGGTCTGAAAAGAGCTTAAAAGAAGACACATTTGTTTTTTGGGAGTCCTAAGGGTGAGGCCAAGAGTGATAATATATTAGACATGTGAAGGCTCAATCTCATAATCAAGACAAGACTAAAAGGACTCCCGAGCCTATAGTCATTAGCGACGACATGGACACCAAAATGACATCAGGATCTACCTAGGGCATCCATGTGAGGGTAGGCTCTACCACTAAATTACGACACTTATAGATCATCAATGATGGTTTTTTGTTGCAATTCGGTGGGGTCGATCCTATGGTAAAGAGAAAAATACAACAAGATGCAACAAGTGGAGGTGGAATCCTAAGTTAAATGCACAAAGTTGGAAAAAATGAATTTTCACCAAAGGACCATAAAAGTGCCCCAACTCCCAAAATGTTATCTGAACCAAAAGTAAAGTTTATCATAACATCTAATGAGAAACTTATGAACCATGTTACATGATTTTCAAGCCAGAAGAAACGATAATGGGGGTCAAAAAATGACAAAAAGGAGCCAAAAAAGTCTATAAATAGAAGCTAGCAGCTCATTATCACCATTGCAAATTGAGAATTGATAAAAAAGCCAAAAAAACCTCTTTGTGAAGGAAATTTATTCCAGGAGCTTTAGTGGATGAAACAAACTTCTGCTTGGACCAAGTAAGTACAATCTAGTCCCTCTTGCATTCCCAATTTTCCTTTATTTCATTTATTTTTGTTTTTTGGAGGGGCACAAACCTTTAAAAATGTTGGCCTTGCATGTGCATGGGTTGTCCAAGCAAAAATCACATATGCACGCAGGTAGTGAAAATTATGCCCACATACATACACGATTTTCCTCAATACAGCCCGCGTACATCTTCAAACATATGAAAAATTTAAAAATGCATCATTTGACTCTCCTTTGAACTTGTCATTTTGTAGGATGTATGTCCATTGGAGAGAGAGAGAGAATATGAGGACATTGATTCAATGGTCGAGGAATATCCCACTACTGTCGCTGCATTAAACCAATGCGGGTTGTGGAAATTCTTTCAGTGTCCACTCATGCGGGCACAACCTAGGCTGCTGAATGCCTTGGTGGATTACTGGCACCCAAATGTAGAGAATGTTATGCTCAAGGGACATTCGTTGACTCCAATGACTGAAGATATTTATTTTCTGACTAGCCTCTCGAGGAGAGGGGAACCAGTCAACCTTCATGATTTTCCCTCTGGGCCTTACAACATTTCTGATTTGATCGAACAACACTGTGAGGTCGGAACAGATAAAGTGGGTTCTAAGGTACCGATCCATAAAATCACCAATCTATCTATGAAAGTGATAGTTTTACTTATTGGGTGAATCACTGGATTCACAGATTTACATCATGTCTCCCAGGCACATATGTATTTTGCAGTACAATGCTTAAATGCACGAGTGTTTGATTGGAGTACATCCATGCTAGACTACATGAAGAGACATATCACAGAGTGTCATGGGTGGAACAACATGAACTTTGGGTGAAAGACTGTTCTTTTCTCTTTCTTCTTTAAGAGGGTACCTATTCTTAGTCCCCAAGAGACTATATAGGGGGCATGTGGCCTCCTTTCCAGCAGTGTGCAGGTGGGAAGCAGTGTTTCCATGACAAGGGGGAGGGAGGACCATCAAGGCCTTCGATGATACATATTTTGACTGGTGGTATTAGCATATTCTGGCTATAGAGGACCACCCCTATGATGAGATCAAATTCTCCAGAGATCCTGGCATGCCCATACCTCCTGGAGAAGAGAGAGGATAATTAGGTATGTTTTTCTTAGTTTTTTAATTTTTATTTCTTTTATATATATCGTTTTTTATGTGTACCAAAGCACCTGACAACTATGTATCTTTTATTTACAAATATGGGATCAATGCGTCCATCTAATTTTGTGTGGAGCAGGCACCGTCCATGACTAGAGGTAGCAGCAACAACCACCAGACTAGCAACAACAATAGGTGTACCTCTAGCCGTAGAGGATGAGAAAGTTTTGAGATGACTAGAGTGGAACCTATTTTCACTCACTTGTATGGTGCCTATGGCTAAGATTGAGGATCTCCTGCCATCTATGCAGCCTCATGTTGTTGGGGTGACATGGGTGTGTGTCTAGCTATTTCGGCATTTGGAAAACCTTGTAGTCCACTATGGCGAGGCTAACTAGCCTTGTTCTTAGATTAGGGTGGACCACTTTTGTGCCAGGGGAAATCTTTGTATATTTTTTAGGGCATAAGCCCCACATTATATACCAGACTCATTATTTTTTGAGGTGCCTGCGCCCACCTATGTACTCCGATACTTTTGATATATATATATATATTTACATCTTTTTATGTCTTATGGATTACATTTATTTACAAATTTATTTACATGTGTATGTGTTATTTTCTTTACATGTGTGCAATATGCCAATATAATACTTGATTAGCTAGAGTATTTGTCATTTTATTCAATCTCCTAGGAACATGGATATACATAATGTAATCAAAACAAAATTCTAAGAGACGTACCCTAAGGAATCATCGATGTAGAGTAGGATCATAAACGCGGTAAACACCATTTAATTGAGGCACAACCAATTATGCATCCAGGTAGACCCAGAGGTAAGAGATACCATGTGACAAGGAACACAAAGAAAATCTATTGTTGCACTATATTCAGTGACATTGTTTGTGGCGTCACCTAAACAAATACTTCCATAAGATAACAACTGGCCTTGAGGTGTGAAAATCACCCAAGCAGCAGAAGAAAGCCTTCGAGTGTGTCGGCTAGCACCACCCACAAATATAATGAACTGGTCTGATTCCCTTGACATATGCCATAGTGAAAATATGACATCAAAATGACATGTCCATAAGACCAAAAAGACAAAAACTAAAAATGTGTAAGAACTATACATATGTACAAGAAGTCACCCAAGGTGACCCACCTACGAGTAACACTTCTTGAGGTAGAGCCCATTTCTATGCTCTGCTAAATATTTCCCTTCAAAGTCAACCAAGCGATAAGCACCCTTCTTTAAAAATTCCTTCATGATGAATGGTCTGAACCACATGGGTTTGAACTTGCCTGCCCCCAGGGGATTCTTATCTTGGTCATAGACTAGGACAAGGTCACCTTCAGAGAAAATATAAGGACGAACGGACCAATCATATTGACACTTGAATCTTTGCTTGTGAGCCTCGTTAGCCAAGGCTACATCATGTCATTTCTCATTGAGTTGCTCGAGATATAATAATTGTTCCTCAAGTGGTGAAGTGTCTGGAAATAACTGTATTGCCAAATTAAGAGATGGGATATGACATTCTATAGGCAAGATTGCTTCCAACCCGTAAACAAGTTGAAAAGGTGAGAAACTAGTGGTAGTATTTATAGACATTTGGTAGGCCCACAATACCGAGTATAACATCAAATGCCAATTTCACTTGGCCGAATTGATCGTTTGCTATAGAATGGTCTTGAGCGATTTATTCACAGCTTCCACCTGACCATTCGCTTGTGGGTAATAAGGTGATGAGTGTTCTTGCCTCAACCTAAGCTTTGATGTTAATTCAGACATCATTTTTCTCTGAAAGTGACTGCCATGGTCAGTGACAATATCCTTCGAGATGATGAACCTTGTTGTTATCTGATTAAAAAAGAAGAGAGTTGTTGTCTCTCCATCATCCTTGACCATCGACATAGCTTTGACCCACTTGGTAAAGTAGTCTACTATTACGATGATATAATAGTTCCCCCTAGCTGAGGGGGGCTGGAATGTATTATAATCAATCCCCCACTTGGTGAAGGGCCAACTATGATGAAAGGAAACATGGGAGTAGGATGTGCCCTCATCTTTCGTGAGAAGATATGACACAGGTGGCACTTCTTAACTGATTCAACGCAATATTTGATTAACATAGGCCAATAGTAACCAACTCGTAGAATATTTTGGTTTGTTGCCAACCCAGACAAATGACCACCACATGCTCTAGTGTGGAAGTCACTAAGCATGAGTTATGATTCTTCATGGGTGAGACATCAACAAAGGATGCAATCTATACCTCGATGATATAAATTTTCTTCGAGAATAAGATAGTTTTTTTCCTGATGGCATATACGTCGACGCTCATCATGAGAAGCAGAAATGAGACACTTCAAAGTTTGGAGACAGATTAGTATATCTCCATATCATGGATATGAATATGAAATCAAAGATATATCTGCTTTAATAGATGACTCTTTGAGTATAACATCACTTGACTCGAACGGAAGTTCCGAGATGAGTTCTGCAAAGACCAATGACTTTTTGGATTTTTCCGAAACAAAATTCAAGTCAAATTCCTGGAGGATAAATATCCATATACTGATCTTTCCACCGATTATGTATCATGTCAACACATATTGGAATGGATTCATAACAACAATGATGGTGGTTTTGCAAAACAAGATATAGTGAAGAAACCATTGGACATCATGAACTGTTGCCAACGCAAGTTTCTCAACATGGGAGTAGTTGAGTTCTGGTCCAACCAAGCCTTGGCTCATGTAATAAATCATGTGATCTTCAAGAAAATCATCCTCTTGAACCAAGACCATGTCGATGGTCAACTCTGCAGTGGCCAAATAAAATAAGAAATCTTTATTATAATTGGGTGGTCGAAGCAAGGGGGAAGACATGAGGGTGCATTTCAATGCTTCGAAAGAGCACTGAGTGGCTTCATCCCAATGGAAGGGAACATCCTTCTTTAGTAAATGCATGAACCCTTTTGTGATCTTAGCATAGTTTGCTATGAAACACCATAAATATTTCACTTTTTCCTATAAACTCTGAAGCTGAGGGACTGTGCACTGGGGAGGCAACTGAACTATCGACTCAACCTTTAAAGGATTGATCATGATCACTGTTGAAACTATGAAACCTAACAGACAACCTAACATCATGCAAAAAATGCATTTGTTTGGATTCAAGCGAATCTGATAGTAGGAACATTGCTCAAAGATAAGTCAAAGGTGTGTGGGATGATCAGCTCTCTTGCAAGATCATGATGCTAAATAATCCAAATAAGCCTCGACTAGTTGTTTAAGATCATGGAAATAAAAAGACATGGCCCACTGAAAAGTGGCTCCAGCATTATTCAGTCCAAAAAGCATCTTGCGATAAGAAAATGTACCCCGCAAACAGATAAAATTTGTTTTATCTTGGTCCTTGGATTTTATCTGTATCTGATTGTATCCCGAGAAACCATCCATGAAAGAAAATACCTCGCAGCCTATGCATTCATTGAAAATATGGTCAATAAATGGAGTGGGGAAATTATCCTTTAGACAGGCCTTGTTAAAATTTTGAAAGTTCATACATACGCAAATTGTAGCCTGCTTTTTGTTGACTGGAATGAGATTTGACACCCATTGAGTCAATTGGATGGGGTAGATGAAACCCGATTTGAGTAGTTTCTCTACTTCAGCCTTAATAGTTGCTTATTTCTGATGATTAACTGGGAAAATCTTCTGCAGGACCGACTTGGTGTCAGGGTAAGTCATGATTTCATTTTCAACGATTCTTGGATCAATGCCTGGCATTTTCTCGTAACACCAGGTAAAAACATCACGAAATTGTTTAAATAAATCTGTATAGATTTGAATCTCCTTAGGGGAATAGTCTTCTTTGATGAAGAAATTCTCCATGATGCTAGGGATTATGGAGATATCAATAGGTATCATTTTAGTGATGGTTTCCATATTACCCTCGGCATAAACTGCATGCGTAGCTAGATGATTAATAGGACAAGACCTATCTCCAGTCATAGTCAACAAAAATTCTCTTACCTCTATTCTTCCTAACTCTGGGAGGAAGTATGATATTTGATGGAGATCATCCCAGGGTCTTTCCAGACTAGTCAATGCCTCTTCAATTTCCTCATCATAGGCCAATACCAAGTCTAAGGAATCGGTAGTGGAAAGGGAAACTTGAGCCCAGGCAGGCTCAAGAACTGGATCTAACTACGGTGCAGGAGTTGGATCGGGGTTGGCTGAAGCTTGCTAGACTATAGAGTATGCAAGTTATACCATAGACAAGGGCATGGACATGCCATGGTGCCCTGTCTCTTACATCATGGATGATGGGGAATGAAAAATCCATAGATCATTAAAGTAATCCATGCGGAATGATGACATTGAAAATATTTTAGCCTTAGGCTGGTTGAGGACAACCAATATCATTTTGACATCGTCGGAAGGAGGTGGGTAATATAAAGTACCCATGAGAGGTGGGCACAAACCAACCCCCACGTTGACTATGCTAGGCTATGGGTTATCAATCATCAGGACCATGGATGCCCCTGATGAAAGGTCAGGTCTAGAGAAAGACAATTGATCAATGGTCATGATTCATCCCTCATGTGGAAACAACAAGACCCAAAAAACTATAGCAACCACTACATGCATGGAATATGTCCAACTCCTTCCTAATAGGAGGTTGTAGTTGAGAGGCACATCGACCACTTCAACTTAAACACTTATGGTCTTCCGTCCTAACTACACAGGGAAAGAAGGAACCATTCCATGTGGTCTGAAAGAACGACCATCAAAATTCATGAGAAGAGTAGGTTAAGGAGACATAACAGGTTGACCAATGGCCTTCCAACATGCTAATGACATCACACATGTCGAGGCACCCTCGTTAACCACTGTACAAAAAATATTCCAAGTAGACAATTTCATGGGGTGAGCCACTACTATCTAAAATGCGATGTGGTGTGGGAGGCGAGGTTTCAATTCAGTTGTATCAAGCGTGATAGTTCATAGATTACATGTCTCGGAGGATCCTAAGGTGGCTAACAGAGCCTTTCTCTACAAAGGGAAGCTCGCAGGACCGCCAAACCAGACATGGTGCAAGGGGTTTGTGACAAATCCTCCACCACAGAGAAGTTTTGGGCGGCCCTCACTTTTGGATTATGTGAAGCTTTCATGAACACCCCTTTTGGGATGCATGTCATTGTTTCACCCATTGTTCTCTCAATCTGGACTTCTTTTCCATTTTCGATAGTACTTGGTGTTCTCTAATCATGTTCCCTAGTAGCTATGTGGGCTTCATATTTCAACATATAGACATTCAAAGTCGAGGATTGCTAGACGAAGAAGGGGGTCCCTAATTTCCCCCATCTGCATTCACAGAGGCTTGAGTTGAATTTTTCCCATGAGGAAATGGGTTTGTTAACACTCTAGGCTACTTCTATGCCAAAACATTTTGGGCCTCCACGAGTCGAGGGCACAGGTGGGTTGGGTTGCATTCCACATAGAGATTGCACAGATACTTTGACTTATTTCTTTATGTGTTTCCCCTGCCATCATTATTGGTGGGTTTCTTATCCCCCTTACCCTTATTTCACTGTTATTTATTCCCTTCGACCTGTTGGCTGGCCTTTGGGTTTGTCGATTGCATGATGTGTACATACAATGTCTGAGCAAGGGGGGGCAGTTGAACTAGGAGTTGGGCTGGCCACTATCTATTGTATTGATAATTTTTGCAATTGGTTTGACAACAGATCAATGGTATTTACTTGTGCTGAACCAACAATTCCATCAGCATGTCGTCCAAACTTATGTTTGGTCTTATCAAGAATAGACCATGGCGCATTTGGAAAAAAATCTTAAAGCAAACTAGACTGAGAGTAAATCATCTCTAGCTATTGAGCTCTCATTATCGCTTCTTCCTCTGAAAAGACCCCCGACGTTCCTACGTCCTTGGATATATGGGGTACCAAAGACTTAAGGAACCATTCAAGTAGGAATGCAGGGTAGAACTGGTACTTTAATCAAATTCTTCGAGTGTCGCCATTCTCATATGTGATCAAAGATATGGTCAACCTTTGTCTGCTCAAAGTTGGCTAGCAATTCTATATCGGCATCGTATCTCATAGGTAATTGAAAATGGTTTAAGAAAACCACTGCCAATTCGCCAAAAGTAGAGTATCTTGAGAAGATGATCTTGATGTACCATTTCGCGGCACTCTCGATAAGAGTGTGTTGAAACAGACACAATTGAACGGAGTCATCCCTCAAAGAATTGGATGAGCACCATAGATGAAATGTGGTCACATGATCACCTAGATCTTCGTTAGGCTTGCCTTCGAAATTTGGAATGTTTGAGGGAAACTTGGTCTACATGGCAGGCCAATGTGGATCGTGAAAAATTTGGTCATTGAATAATATTGACAAGTTTCCCAAATGCAAAGTTGCCATAAAATGGTAGCTTAGGTTGTTGAGTATGTACAGGAGGGTAGGAGCCTGGGATTTGGCTAGCACTAGGTTCCCAGGAAACTTTATGCTGCTAGCCTAGGTTCTGATAAAAACCATGGCCTAGGCCAACATTCAAATTCTATGCTTGTTGAGATGTCATTGGCTGAATCCCATAGTAGAATGTTGAGGGATGAGAAGGGATTACTCTCGATGTAGTGTTTCAAAGGTTTTGGAAAGGGTTTCCCCCTACCAATCTAATGGGCATAGGTCCTAAGCCTTTCTCAGGGTTCCATTGGCCATGGAAGGGGTTGCCCCCGGTTGGAATCCATAACGAGGGAATTGATCCCTACCACAGATTCCAAGGTCCTTGAGAAGTGTGTGCCCCCTGTGTAGGAATAATACCTTGCATAGGACTTTGTGATCCAAAACCAGGGTTGTCCCCAGTCGAGATGGAAGATGACGAGAATGTGTTGTTACCAAATGCACCAAGAAAAGAGAACAACAAACAACCCATCGGTGTTGTACTAGAAGAAGGTCCTTGACTACCTTCTCTGGACAAGTTTTAGTTCATGGTCATCCAGACGAGTTGTTGAGGAGTATCGCTGAGCGAGGGAGACGATGGAGGTATA
>CBVK0102434156.1:0-13348 GCA_900067695.1 Picea abies | reverse complement strand
TGATTGTTTTAAACCATACACTGACTTTTTCAGCTTGCATACCAGCTCCTTTCCCTTCACATCAAATCCTTCTGGCTGCTTCATATAGATTTCTTCTTCCAAATCCCCATGTAGGAATGCTGTCTTCACATCCATCTATTCTACTTCAAAATCAAATGCAACAACAATAGATAACATAAATCTTATAGAAGTTAACTTAGCAACTGGAGAAAATTTTTCACCAAAATCAATTCCCTCAACTTGAGAATAACTCTTTGCTACTAACCGAGCTTTGTATTTCTCCACTTTTCCTGCTGCATTCAACTACCTTTTAAATACCCATTTGCTGCCAATGGGATTTCTTCCAGTCGACAACTTGACTAGATCCCAAGCCTCATTCTTATCCAAGGCTGCCATTTCTTCATCCATGGCCTTTTTCTAGAGCTTTCCATCCTCTGAATCCACTGCCTCCCTGACAGTTCTAGGATCATCATCATTAATACACAAAGAAAAATTTGAACGGATATCAGATGGAGTATACCTTTTCGATAACCTTCTTTCTCGAACCGATCTCCTCAATATTGGAGTATGAGGATCTTCTTCTTCTGATTCCTGTTTTTCTGTAGAGTCTGATTCATCATCCTTTAAATCAAACTCTATTTTCTCTTGTTCTTCCTTACTTGGTAGGACTTCTTGTTTAACAACATCCTTCATTTCTCTAAATACCACATCTCGGCTATACACTACCTTCTTAGTTTCTGGGTTCCAAAGCTTGTAACCTTTGAGACCATCTTTATACCTGATAAAGATACACTTTTCAACCTTCTTATCTAGCTTACTCTTGTTTTCCTTTGGAACATGAACATATGCTTCACAGCCAAATGCCTTGAGATGTGTGAGAGAAGGTTTCTTACCAGTCCATACCTCTTGTGGAGTCTTGTCATCCAGCGCTAATGAGGGTGATCTGTTGACCAGGTAACATGCAGTACCCACTCCCTCTACCTAGAATTCTTTCCCTAACTCGACACCACTGAGCATGCACCTTGATTTTTCCATCAGTATCTTGTTCATCCTTTCTGCAACTCCATTCTGCTGAGGTGTATATGGAGTAGTCTTCTGCCTTGCTATACCGCACTTCTTACAGAATTCTTCAAATTCATTCCCGTAGAACTCTCTCGCCTGATGCTGATGAAGACTAGGGTTTCCCAGGATAAATGATGTGTCTATTGTGGATGTGGATTTCTCAGTGATCTTGTTCATATTATGCTCTTATCTTATGAAATGCAAAGAACTATAATATCAGCATAAAACATTAACAGGATGTAGTGCATGTGGATCTCAATGTGCTTCGTCTGTTGCCTCTGAATTGGATCTCTGCAGAACTTCAGAGTGCTCTGGTTGTCACACTAGATGATGATCGGCTGATGAAACTGAATGCCCAACTTAGTGAGAAAATGCTGTAGCCACATAGCCTGAATGGTTATGTTAACTACCACTCTGTACTTTGCCTCGACTGAAGAAAGAGCAATAACAACTTGCTTCTTGCTCGACCAACAGATAGGCTCGAAACCAAGATTGAGTGAGTAACCAGATGTGGATTTGTGATCAGTACTATCGCCAACCCAATCAGAATCAGTGAACCCGATGAGATCTAATGGAGAGTCTGCTGCATAATGAATCCCAAAGGTGATGGTTCCCTGTATGTATCGAAGGATATGCTTTGAAGCCTTCCAATGTAGCTGATGCGACTCTTGCATGAACCTGGAAACTGCGCCAACTGCATAGGAGAGGTTTGGTCTAGAGTGTGTGAGATACAACAAGCTCCCTAATAGCTGTCTGTACAGTGTGTTGTCAACCAGTGGAGTGTCCCCGCCATTCTCAAATTTGACTCCTGATAGGAAAGGAGTCGGAGAAGACTTGCAGTCTGTCATGTGAAATCTCTCAAGGAGATCTCATGCATACTTGGCCTGAGATAGTTTGATGCCTGATGCATCGTGAATGATCTCAAGTCCAAGGAAGAAGTGTAGCAGACCCATGTCCGACATCAAAAACCTGTCATGTAGAATCCTCTTGATTGCAGCAATCGCTGAAGTCGAGCAACCGATGATCAACAAATCATCAACATACAAAACTAAGAGTAGAAGTGAATCAACTGTCCTAAGCATGTAGACATTCGGGTTTGATTTACAACATACAAAGTTCTGTGACAACAAGTAGGAGTCCATCTTGGCATACCATGCCCTCGGAGTCTGCTTAAGGCCATAAAGAGATTTCTTCAGTCGACAAACCAAAAATGAATCCTGCATAAATCCCTGGGGCTGCTCCATATAGATCTCCTCGGGGAGATCACTGTGAAGAAATGCATTCTTCACGTCCATCTGATGGACTTCCCATACCTTGGCTGTCGCAATGGAAAGTGCCAAACGTATGGAATCCATCATCGCTATTGGAGCGAAGGTCTCATCATAGTCAATGCCATGCACCTACTGAAAGCCTTTGGCAACAAGCCTGGCTTTGTATCTGCTAATCTGTCCATCCGCTGCGCTCTTGGTCCTATAGACCCATCTGCATCTGACAAGTTTCCTTCCAGAAGGAAGGGGAACCAGATCCCAAGTCTGGTTCTCGAGGAGGGAGTTGTACTCCTCCTGCATGGCGGATTCCCAAAAGGGATTTTGAGTAGCCTTTCCATAAGACTGTGGATCTGAAGAGTGAACCAAGAAAAGATGCCTGGAGGGCAATGGTTCAGTGGCAGTGAGTGCAATAGGAGGCTCCTCGAAATCAAATCGAGTCCTCCTAGTATCAGCTGGATCACCAACAAGATCCCCTGCATCTTGAAGAGTAGTCTGTGCCCACTTGGGCCTTTTCTCTGGCTCTACATCTGCATCTGGATGCACTGACTCTGCATCTGACTGTACTGACTCTGTATCTGGATCATCTGAGTCCTTTGAATTAGAACTCTCGTCTGAAGAAGAATCAGCATGTGCATGCTCATCATCTCAGACAGGTGGAAGAATGAAGGTGTCTGCATGCAACTGCTGAGGTACATGCGAGACACTTTCCTCGAATTGGACACTTCGCTCAATGATGAGCCGATCCGAGGAAAGATCAATAAGTCTATATCCCTTCACACCGTCGAGATATCCAACAAAGATACACTCTGTTCTTGATGGATCAAGTGCCTTCCTCTTTTCAGAGGGAATCTCGACCCATGCACGTGAACCAAAAATGCGAAAGTGGGTCACTTCCGGTTTGAGGCCGCTCCAAGCTTCGTAGGGGGTCTTATCCTTGACAAATCTATGGGGAGATCTGTTTTGGATGTAGGTTCCACAATTAAGTGCTTCATCCCATAGTCTCTGTGGAAGTGACTTTGCATGTAGCATGCAAGATGCCATCTCTTTTAGAGATCTGTTTTTCCGCTCAACAACTTTGTTTTGCTGTGAGTATAGGTAACTGTGTCCTGCAACTGTATCCCTGCCTCATGACAAAGATTTTGGATCTCATGATTGACATACTCTCCCCCATTATTAGTTCGGAGAATTTTGATTTTCTTTCCAGACTGTGTCTCAACAAGGGCTTTGAAATCTTTGAGGTGTTGAAAGACCTCAGATTTTTGCTTGAGAAAGTAAATCCATGTGAAATGTGAGAAATCATCAATAAAAATGAGAACAAACCTCACTTTGCTGATTGATGGATGTGGAAAAGGACCCATGAGGTCACTATGGATCAGATCTAAAGGAGAGGAAGCTCTCTGAGTCTTTCCTTTGTCGAATTTCTCTTGAGGGTGTTTTCCAAGAACACATCCCTCACAGATTGCTTTGGAGAAATGGATGTCTGATAGACCATCAACCAATCTTTGCTTGCTATGTTGTTGCATATATCTGAAATTCAAATGCCCGAACCTTTTGTGCCATATCCTACTGCTTTCATCAGCATGGGTAAGCAGTAAGCAGAATCTGGTTCAATAAATTCAGAAAATGTATACAATCTAGATTGATGATTTACCTCACCGGTAGCAACCTTGGAATGGTTTTCATGTCATAGATGTTCACTGCATTAGGTGTGAATATGAATTTCTTTCCGGTGCCGGAATTAGTCATCTGATACATGGAGAGAAGATTGACGGAAAGTTTGAGAACGTGCAACACATTCTCGAAGCTTCCGTTGGTGAGTTCAATCCTTCCTTTGTCGGTGACCTCGACTGGAGAGTTGTACCCCATTAGAATAAGAGGACCTTTGCATACATCCAATGAAGAATAGACTGCTTTTGTGACAACCATGTGATGTGATGCTCCTGAATCTACGATCCAAGCATTGAGAGAGGAGTTGATAGTAGTCAAGGCATGGCTAGAATTGCCTTTCTTGGGATTCTAATCTTCTGGCTTCTTCCTCTTGGCATCTTCGGGAATGCGATCTCCAAGGTTATTTTGCTGAAGTATTTGAGTCATTAGATCTATTTGTTTCTGCATGCATGCGGATTCTGGATGGAATCCTTTATGGCAGTATGTGCATTTCTCCCCTTTTCTTCCCTTTCCACCTTTGGATCTGGAGGCATCGGTGAAGGGTTTTGAGTACCCTTCCTTCTTCAGATTTGCATGAGCTTTCTGTTTGTATTTATCTTTAGATTTCTAATATTGATGGTTTCCATCTTGCACAGTAAGTGCACGTGCCTTAGGGCCTTTGATTTTTCCCATGTTGATGAGCTTGGTTTTCTCTTATGTCAGGGATTCGATAAATTCCTCAAGAGAAGGCATCTTCTAGGTGGATCCAGAGGAGAATTTGACTGAATGGAATGTGGATACGAACATGGAGAATCCAGGACCAAGTTTGGAGAGAATGGTGAGAACCATTTGTTTCTCCTCCTTAGATTTATCAACCCATCAAGCTTTGAGTTGCAATAGTAAATCCTTGAATTTTGTAAAGAAATCTTGGAGATTGTCGAAACTTTTTGGGTCCAATGTGAGCAATTCCACCTCGAGCATGTTTCCCCTCATCTCATCCTGTTTGCCAAAGAGCCCCTCCAAGGTGGTCCAGGCTTCATTGGGGGTTTTACAGGAAGATATGTGAAAAAGGAGATCGAGAAAAATGAGATTGCAAATTGTTCTAAATGCTTCATCCATTCGATTTAGATACTTGGATTTTTCTATGGCTGATGTCGGTTCTATTTCTGTATTCAAGGTTAACCTATACAATCCTCGGGTTCGGAGATGCATGATTATTCTCTCCTTCCATGCAAAGTAATTGTAAGGTGTAAGAATGAATTCTTTTGGGAATTCCATTTTTTTGCTCTCTTCAATCTTTGATACCTGCAAAAATAATTTGGTTTAGCTTTTGCTTAGCAATCCATCGGCTTTGATACCATGTAAATGTGTTGAACTTGCATAGAATAGATCTAGCTAGAAAATACCACACACATTTGCAGAGAGAAATTGAGAAAGAAGAAGCAAGAGAGAAAGAATGGAAGAATTCTCTTTAACCGTAATGAATAATGAATAATTTACACATGATATACTCTGTATAACTCAACCAATGCGCAGTGGAGGTGAATCCAATGCGCCATAGCGGTGGTCTAAAGTGATCTGGACACACACTAGCAGTTACGGGACTGAACTGCCGCCTAGTCTAGTCTCTCGGGCAGTTACGAAAGTGAACTGCCACCTAGTTGAGTTAACTAGTCTACCAGTCTTCAGTTAACTGACTGAAACAAAGTGAAGTGAGGAGGAGATCAAGGAATCATGGGTAATGCGCTAGTCTGGTGATGATCTCAAGGACAATGTGCATTAGCTGGTGATGATCCCAATGTTGCATGGTGACAAAACCAATGCAGCATCTAGACTTCACTCAACTAGTCAAACTGAAGTGAAAACTGAAGAGAATATTCTCCTAGAGGAATATTCTCCCTAAAGTTTAGGAGACTGGATAAAGACTAATAAACATAGGAAAAACCTTAGGAAAAAGAAATCCTAGGTGTGTATGAAGTAACTCCAACAACCATTAGTGAGAAAGATCCCTCTTTAGAGTTCTATACGAACTAGATTTGACCCATTATTTAGCATAGGTTGGATCGGATGAACACACCCTTGCACACGGCACTTTGTGCACTCAACCCAAAATGTTATATGGCAAGGTCTGGTAGAATTCTTCCCATTGAGGATCCAAAGATCAAGAAGGAATTTCAATCTGCCATTACAAAGATGTACAATGCAAAAGAGGGGAGAGCACTTCGAAGATAGTGGATGTAGTTTGCAGGTCTCAATGGTCCCTTCAACAAACTTGATGCGAGGAAAGAGCGTAATGACTTAGGCCAGGATGATCCCATTGGTTGGTGGACTATGCGTGGGGATGATGCTTCAAAGATCGACCATCTTGCTATTTTCTTAGTCTTAGATTGCTAGTTCCTTCGCAATAGAGAGGAATTGGTCCACATATAGCTTCATCCACTCTATCAAGAGGAATATACTTGCCTCTAGGAGTGCAAAGAAGCTAGTTGTAGTGCACAGTGCCCTACGTCTTGCACATAGGAAGACACTAGAGTATTGAAGGGACCATTAACATGATGGGATGTGGATCCAGAGGATGTTGCGTAGATAGATGAGGCGGATGGACTGTATGAGTTGCAACATAGTTTGGTTGGTGTGCCATTGGTTACTCATGAGAGTGACTCTGACTTAGATAGTGACACTCGCATTGGTGGTCTTGATGACCATGCAATAGATGGGTGTAGAGGACCAACCAATGGGATTTAATCCTTCATGCTCATTTTATTTTCAGTGTTCACTGTCCTTTTTTATTTTTAGTTTAAACTTTTGATACCGATGAGCTTAGTTTGAGTCTTAGACTTGTCACTCTTTTCTATTTTTGAGTAATTTCAATTTACTATTTCAGACTTTAGCATCTACTGTTTTACTTAGTACTATTTAGAATGATGAATTTGATCAATGTATTTCATTTATGAATATGAATATGAATCGTGTTTATATCATTTACAAATTTGAATTTAGTATTTACATTGCACAATGGTGAATTTGCTTGGGATAATTGTTATTGTTGGGATTTTTATTTTTATAATTTTAGAGACAGGATCCCCTATGCTAGGAACCCTAACACCCCCCCGTCCCCCATGAATTTCCCTAAAATTTTGGGGGTGTCTCCCACATCTCCCATGTGTGTTCCCCACTCCCATGTCCCAAAAACTTGGTGGAACATTGAATAATAATAATAATGTGATTTTAAGGTCATGGCCCGACCAAACACCAAATTGATGTATGAGACCCCCTTATTTGTGTGACAAGGGACCCCCTCTACACAACAATTTGGCTGCTTAAGTCTATATAGGTGTACATACCCTACTCCCCTTTGGATTCGAATCCATGATCTCCTAAGAGGAAACACATGCTCTTATATAACGGAGGAGAGAGCTCTTGTATTTATTATCATCATTATACTCTCCTTTCTACTTGTCTTGGAGATGCTAGGGTTCATGAGGAAACCCTAGGAGAAGATAAGGAGAGAGAAATACATCTTGGATGTCATTAGAGAAATTTCTCTTGTGTTATGCTAGGGAGCTATGCATATTGTGATGTCCCGTTCAACGGAACAAAGGGAACAAAGGGAGAAATAAGGGTGAATAAATGGCTAAACGATGAATTAAGCCAAAAAGCATAGGAAAAGTCACTTAAGCCAAAGTCAACGGAGAAATAGAAGAAAAGGTGTTAAGGGGGGACTTAATTAATTATCCACATTTGATTTAGGAGAAAAGGTGCCTAACTTAAGTGATGTCAACAAAAAAATAGATTGGTGGATATATACAAGAAGAGGAATTCGACATAATTCCTCATTATCGTTGATTTGTGAATTGAGAAATAGGTTCCGGAGGAGGAAGTCGACCTCGGCATATGTTTTGTGGATTTCTGGAGGAATCCACCACCACAGATCGGTTTCGGTGTTTGAAGACACACCCTAGCCTATTGGAAGTACCATCCAGGTATTTCACCGTGCCATATCAGTGATCTACAGACCCAGTTCAGTCAGTGTGCATTGCAGCTAGTGAAGGCGCTAGGGTTTGAGAGATAGTTTTGTGTAGCTGGATGATCTCGGAGCAGATCTCGCCATATCCTTCAGAGGGAGCCAGGGCGCTTCTTTTGAGCTATCATTCATCAGATTCCGACGGAGGAATCTCCTTGTGCGCATTAGGAATCCAAGAAGTGCACAACACTTGAGGAGGTACATTGAGGGTTCCAGAGAGCTCACCGGGTCAGATCTAGGGAAACCCTCTCGACCCATTACAGAGGAGGCTAGGGCGCTCATTTTGAGTAAGGTATCATTAGATTCCGACGGTGGAATCATTAGGGTGCATTGCCAGAGCCCAGGCGGTGCGCAAACTCCCAAGGGGTCCCATTCGAGGTCCATTCCGCGCTTCAGTGAGCGGATCTTTAGTTTGTCAGATATCAGGAGGAGCTTAGGGGCCAGGGCACACAATTTGGGTTAGTTTTTAGGCCGATCAGATGAGTGTATCCACTAGGGCGAATATATCTTCATTTGCAACAGTTGTCGTGAGCTTCCGTGGTTGTATGTAGTCGATCTATCCGTGCATGTGCAGATCCTTTCACATCTTCTAATCACGAGTATTTTATGTTAGTTTGCATTGTACTCCTGTGACAGTCCATGAGATCTAGTTGATGATTAGTTTCCTACTTTCCGCATGCCAGTTGTATTTCCTTCTATTTCATATAATACATATTATTGAGTTGTGTTGTCTTGACTCTTTATTACTCGCATGCATGATATAATTGTAAAACATCATTCTATCTGAACACACTAATGAAAAATCACCACGCATGTTAAGACAAAGAAACTAAAACGCATCCAGAAACCCCCAGAGTATCACAGATCCGAGAGCCAAAACATCAGTTTCAGTAGAGCATATCTGGATTCGTCGGATCAGGGATATTTCAGTGGTATTAGAGCCTTCTTCTTGCCACTCTGTGAAGAAGTGCTTTCTCATGACCTCATGATTCTAGGAACAGGTGCAAAATACCTAGAGGGTCGAGGTCATATTGGGGACGAGTACATTCAGTACCGTAGGGGACATAGTAGAGACTTAAGAGACAGGAACAAAAGGGACTACACTCCCTTCCATACTTAGTCAGATACAGAGCCAGAGATAGAGGATAGGGACCACATCAATTCCGACACTGAGGCAGACATAGAGAGGATTATGGGTGACAGTCGTGAGATCCCAGAGGGCAAGGGGAAAGACCCCAAGACACAACATGACAGTAGGTAGGCCATCTTGAATGACCTAGCTAGAGGACAACGGGATATGATGAACGCCTTAGCACAAATTGCCATCAACACATAGATGATCCAACACAGTGTGAGCATTATGGGTGCCAACGCGGCAGGAGGAGCGAGTGTTTCAAGAGGACACTAGGGACGTGGTGCCAGTGTTTCCAGTGGATATCCTGGTGGAGCGAGTGGGCATCCTTCACCTATCCATACCTATACATCATCTGGGAGGATTCCTCGACCTTTATATCTGTAGTTCCATGGGGGACATGAGCCTGGGCAGACAAGAGGATAGTCAGGACAGGGGCAGGCAGTGCCACAGGACCCATTTGAGGAGTACAGGAGAGACTATTTGGCGTTGGGGCCACAGTTCCATGTAGATATGAATTTGCTAGATTATTGTTCTATCAGGTATTGAAATAGGCCTAGGGAGGCATAGAGGGGCAATGCATAGACTCAGAACATGGACTTCATTAAGAAGGTGGGAAAGATGAATATTCCTACTTTCGACAGGTCATCTCGATGCTCAGCTCAGGCATGGGTACAAAATCTTGACACATATTTCAAGCTCAACCCGATGACAGTCATAAGCTATTAGCTTTGCCACCTTGCATTTGGATGGGGAGGCCCACGAGTGGTGGTATCATGGACTGGTGACCTTGGGTCACAGCCGCATTACTTCATATTTGGAGTTCACCAAGAGGTTGATGGAGAGGTTTGACATGAGGGATCCAGAACTCCATTTCAGGGATCTGACACAGTTGAGACAGATTGGGTCAGTCGAGGCATTCATCACAGAGTTCCAACGAAATGCAGTGGCCGTATCAGATATTTCAGAGCACAGATTGGTGATGTTGTTCACCGAGGCGTCAACGGAGCCATTGAGGGGTTGGGTTAAGGCTTTTAAGCCTCACACCCTACAGGAGGCCATTTTGCGCACTAGAGACACGGGGGACTCAGTGTTGAAACCCAAAACCTTTACCAAACCCTTTGTGCCCTAGAGAGACAAGGATTAGAAGAATCCTTAGATGGATTGGAAGGGTACGCCCAAGTTGGATGATGACACCAGACGTGAGTTGATGAGGAAGAATCTTTGCTTCTCTTGCAGAGACCCCTGGGTCCCAGGGCATCGGTGCATGGGAAAGGGACAAATCCACTACATTGAGGTGGAATCAACCAGTGAGGAGGAGGATGAGGAGATTGGGTCACATGCAAGCAGTGACTCAGAGGATGAGCCTACACATGAGCTAGAGTGACATCCGAAGAAGCCTCAGACACAGGAAGAAGCATAGCTAAAGGAGGAGACAAAACCTTGTAGAAAGGTGAAAGGGGGGACCATAACAACCCTTTCCGGAGTACCTAGGTACAACACTCTCAGGCTCAAGGGCCTTATATAGGGGCAACGCATGACAACTTTAGTAGATGGTGGGGCCACCCACAATTTCATTGATGCGTCCTTAGTAGCCCGGAGGGGGGTACACAATGAGGAGTTTGAGGGGTTTACCGTGGCCGTGGCAGATGGGTATACTATGACATGCTTGGATATGGTTCCAGACCTAGAGATCAAGCTAGGAAACTACACCCTGGCAGATACCTTCTACGTACTTGACCTGTCAGATACAGATGCAGTGTTGGGGGTAAAATGGCTATATTCATTGGGAGAGATTGGATTGAACTATCAGACATTGACCATGAGTTTTAGAGATGATAGTGGGTCAAGAGCAGTATTGAGAGGTATGTTTACAGGAGCACCCAGAGCAGTATCAACGAAGAGGATGGAATGGATCTTTCGCCATGGTGATGTAGCATATGCAACAAAGTGTCTGATCATCACTCAGAAGGATTCAGAGGGTAGAGAGCATTACCATCCACAGATCAGAGAGCTTCTGAGCCAGTATGAGCTAGTGTTTGGGCCGATACCACGAGGGAGGCCACCTGACAGGGGGTTCGAGCATACTATTGAGTTGGAGGTGAGGGAGGGCTACACTTGTGATCACAGTGCCCTACAGACACCCCAAGATATTCAAGGACGAGATCGAGAAAGCAATCAAGGAATTGCTTACGATGGGGCACATCAGGCCCAACACGAGTCCTTTTGTTTCTTCATTCGTACTGGTGCTGAAGAAATATGGCACATTGAGGATGTGCATAGACTACAGAGCCCTTAATAAGAAGATGATCAAGAACAGGTACCCCATTCCGCGCATAGATGAGTTGATGGACGAGCTACATGGGGCAGTTTTCTTCACCAAAATTGATCTACGGTTAGGATATCATCATATTAGCATCAAAGAGCAGGATATAGAGAAGACAACTTTCAGATGCCATTTTGGGCACTTCGAGTTTTTGGTCATGCCGTTTGGGTTGACCAACGCACCGACCACCTTTCAGTCTTGCATGAATCACATCTTCAGGGGGTAGCTGAGGAAGTACCTTTTGGTATTCTTCGACGATATTTTGATTTACAATAGGACATGGGCTGAGCATTTGACACACTTGGAGAAGGTCTTGGCCATTATGCAGGCACAGTCATTATATGCCAAGGAGTCCAAGTGTGAGTTCGGGATGAGAGAACCACTGTACTTGGGGCATATCATCAACAATGTTGTATATATTGGTGATATATCGGATATATGGGATATATCGTCGATATTTTGAGGGGCCGATAAATTCCTAGGAAAATATTGCGACATATCCGATATTTTCAAAGTGTCGCGACACATTCATTAACTCGCGAGATATTAGGAAAATATCGCGAGTTGAAGGGAAGTGGTGGCCTGCTGGGTAAAAAGGTTGAAAAATTGCTCGTGAAGGGGTTTTAGAGGCCACGTGTTTCCTTTTTCACTCATTGTTTCATTTCTAAGGTGTGAGAGAGCTAGAGAGGTGTGCGGGAAGTCATTGTGCATCTATCCAAGGGGGAGAAAGCTAAGGATCTTGTTGCCATTAGTGCCAACGGAGAGATCAAGATTTCTAGGTATGATCCAAAACGTTTTTCTTTCATTTGTTTGAAGTTTGAACTTGAAGTTTTGAACTTTGTTCTTTAGAGCTAGGGTAGGGTTTGCAATGTGCCTCTTCTTCTTGTTTTTGAATGGAAGATTTGAAGATTTTCCAGGTCCTAACAAGCTGCCAACTAGGTCTGTCTTTGACCTCAAGTTGGCTCTAAGTTTCAACTGTCTAACAATGGTTTGCTGCTGTTTTATAACAGCAAACTGTTCAGTAACTTCTTTGCTGTTCCGTTATGGTTACATAGGCCAAATGGGTGCTCTAGCATGTAGTTGTGTCACAAGATATTAGCACTTTCATACCATAAGCTATATAACACACCTAGAGATCTTTTAGAGATGAAATAATGCTTCTCTAAACACTAACATACATGAAAATGAACATAGGTATTTTTGGTCAACATGACCCTGGATAACCCCCCCCCGGGGAAAACCAGTTTGGAATGGAAGTATATATAAGTGGTGTCTAAAGCATTTGATACAACAACAAATACAATATGATGGAACCTATATACAAAGCAAGCTCCTCTCGAGATATGCCAAAGGATCCAAGGAGATATGCACCCAAGCTTAGTGCGCCCTCTCCTCTTGTTGCCAAATCTGATAAAGTGAAGCACCCTTGACCTTGGATGCTCTGAAGAAGACACCCTTGCACCACAATGTGCTCTGGTATGCTACCTCTCCACTGAGACACTCAGATCTGAGTCCTGACTTCTTCCAACTGTAGATGCTCCCTCCTCCAAGCAAATATGACCACCATCAAATAATAGGGACCCAGGCTCCCAAAGCTCCTCCATGCAAGGAAGCGCCCAAGCTGCCCTCTTCCAATGCCTCCATTCTCAAGCTCATGCTCTTCCTCCTTCTCCTCAAGTGAACATAAGAGTGGATGAATTAGCCTCTCCTTTGCCCTTGCGCCCTCCTTAAGGATGCATAAGGAAACCTAATAAATGAGTGGATGAGATCATCTCATCTCATCCTAAGTCAATGGTTGAGATCATCTCAAGTAAATCTCAACTCAAAACCCACTTTACTTAAGTTTCCATAGTTTCACTTTATGTCCCGTAATTCACCCACAAAGTGAA